>NDFZ01005326.1:282363-301502 GCA_002192655.3 Mamestra configurata
AAAAAAAAAAAAAAAAAAAAAAAAAAAAAAAAAAAAAAAAAAAAAAAAAAAAAAAAAAAACGACCAAAATGGATTTTTGAAGAAATGTCTTCGGTTCATCAAGGATCTGGACCGTTTCACTGTTCAAACGTTGGGCAAGGTTATTCCAGCAAGTTTGAGAGTCCTTGGAAGATGACCCCCACCGTGGGCGGCCCAACACCGATTCGGAACGAATTTTGCTCATTAACTACGTTCCTGAAAAAAGTACAATACTTATACAAAAAAAACGCCAAGTAATATGCAGCACGTTTGAAAGAACGGAACCCTCGGCGCATTATACCGCCATTATAAAATTGGTGTCATTTTTATTGGCGGCAGGCGTCAACTATGTATGTATGGGGAAACACCCTTTAATTTTCAACTTTATGGAATTTTTCCTTTATTTGTGCTGTAAAACCTTGCTTTTTGCCAAATTTCGTGATTCTAGGTCAATGGGAACTACCATTTAGGTTTTCGACCCAAAACCTATAGGGTACTTCCGGTTGACCTAGACATTGAAAATGTTGGTTAAAAGCAAGGTCTTATCGCAAACGTATAGGGAAAATTCCGAAAAATAAAAAACGTTGAAAATTAAGGTAAATTTTGGTACTTACAAGTTTTCGAAAAAATCTAAATTATCCCATTTCTTTTCATCGTGTTGACTTAGAAAATTGATTTTATACACCTAATAGGGACAATAGACCTCAGTACAACTTGCTAGGTCCATCCGTTCCTGAGAAAATCGGTGGTGACACACGGACAGACAGACACACGGACAGACAGACAGACGGACAAGAGAGTGATCTTATGAGGGTTCCTTTTTTACATTTTGGGGTACGGAACCCTAAAAAGAAGAGGAAAAATAAGCAAATGAATTTTGATTTTGCAAGATAATGCGCCAGTCCATACGGCGCGAGTTGCATAGCAAGCCCTGCCAGAAACTAGCTTCGATGAAGTCAACCACACACTCTGGAGTCCAGACCTGGCACAAGTGACTATTTTCTTTTAAAAAATTGAAAAAGGCCGGGTCGGGGACGAAGGTTTGGGGTTGATGAACCGAGCGTTTTGAGAGCAAAAATGCATCTTGTTTTTTTTGTGTGATACAAGCCCTTTTTTAAAGATGTGAGAAATGCGTTAAAGAGGACTAAATACAAAATAAATTTAATTTAGGTTTTTATCTCATCTTTTAAAACCCTAGGCTCGGAGCTTTTCGGATTCCCCTCGTAACTAGAAATATACAAAACTGAACCATACTTGTATCATCCATCACCGATGGAACATAGCATAGTAACTTCTCTATAACCTCGGGCGCCGCATCCAGAGTTCGCAGCTCCGCGTCACGTCAGCTTCGCTCGCGAAGTCCTGTTACTTTAATTTCCGTTCTTTCGTACTCAATTTGCTCGCTCTTTGAACGCGTATGCAAAGGCGATACCCTACGATATTAAGCAGCTTCTTATTTAAACTTTGTTGTTCCTAAGTTTGTTCAGCAATATTTTAAGGAAAAAAGTGTATCCGAGGGCTCGGATAAGTTTTGGAACAAGAGAAAATTAGGTTTAATCAGTTCCTGAATTATGTTTGACATTTTGTCGGAATTGTTTCGGTATTAGGGTAGCACATGTATGTGTGGTTTTGTCGCCTACCATTATTGTATTCGAATGTTGCCAAATTAAATGGGATTTCATGTATGGTACGGGCACTAAAGGTCAATTCCATAAATAAATCTGTTTATATTGTTGCGTAGGAAGCTATTCTGAAACACGGTCATTTACCTCACATTCTACCAAGAAGATAATACCAAAACATCATCTCAAAAAATCATATCAAAGCACATATTTCCGTAGATAACACAACAAAACGCAAACAAAACTATCAGCCATACAGATCTAGCTCATAATTGAAAAGATAATTCAGCGCAGATCAGTAGCAGCACACTCGACTCAAATGAGATGGGTTCCGTCAGGGAACAATGCTTGTCAGGCGCAGCCGGGGGGCGCCGCTAACGTGTCGCGACAGGCGCAGCGCGCGGCGTCGCTCGTGATTGTGCCGCTTGAAGTATTGTATGTGGATTGATTGATGGGAACTATGACGAATTACATCTTCAATATTTTGTGGGTAAGCAATCATGATTTTAAAAATGCTATCTCAAAAAATATACCGAGTGGCCTGGGTGTTCCTTAACTATCTACAAGTAAAAGTACCTGCCGCTCTACGATCATGTGTCAATGTCGTGATTCGGTTGTGGATAAAGGATAGCGTTTTGCGTCCTGTATAGCTCCATCTCTTTCCTACAACGAAATTATGAGGAAATGGGCACAGTAAGGGGGATGTTCAGTATTTGAAGTCATTGGAACATCTTTGATCATAGTAACGATTCTGTCACAGTTGCCAATCAAAATGGAGCAGCCTCACTTACATGTAATAAACATAAAACTTCTTGTGTGATGCACAGCCTACCAAATCTTCATAACGCTTTCAGGAAATATCGTCGCAACACCCAAACACCACCCCAAGAAAACTATACAACATTCTCCTCGCAAAACTAGCAAACTGGACCATATTTTCGTCCACTAAATTATGTTCAGAGTCGTATGAATCATACCGGCCCTTGCAGTACCCCTACCACGGCTAAACGATTGGTTTCCGTGAGTTATCGCCTTTCCCGTTAATCGCTCGGATGATTGATGAGCGCAGGCGCTGGCGAATTGTTAAATAGCCATTTTAGCTAAACACGGGAAGATGGCGCGGCTGTGCGATTTCAATTAGATATGACGCCACTGTGATGGTATGATTGTTATACTTGATTCGAGGATAAGTAGTGGGATAATTTGAAGATGCAATGTGGGTAAGCGGGAATGGATCTGGCAAGGGGACAGCAGGACAGGACATCGATGGGCTTATTTTAAAAGTGCTGAGTTTCAGACGATTGAGACATAATGGATCAATAAATTCTTGAGCTTGGCAAATTCCAACATGCTAGCTAGTCTAATGACGACGATAAACTCCTACTTACAATAATACTTTTAAGATCTTGAAAAAGCACAGTTCGTACTATATTCTGATTTTAGGAAATACATTTTATTTAAGGAGATGCACAAAAAGCTTGCTCGAAGCTTAATGCAGATTTGCGCGTCTTCTATTCAAAGCAGTTTACTCAAATACTCTCAATAAATAGATGTTTTACGATACAGAATATTACACACACGTTTGAATACAAGCTGTTCAGGACAAAGTTATTTAACGGCGGTCATAAAACAGCGCCGTCCGCGCGTCCCTCTTACTACCCAATACAAGTGGTTGGTTGCGGATTAACAGCCTCTCACAGTGAATGTTGTGCACTATTACACTGCACAGCTATATCCAAGGCGATAATTTCTAGTAACTTAGCGTTATCTTGCAATATTTTCAACATTTTGGCAAGATTCCTGAATATTCTCCAAGCAAAATCTGGGCCAAATTCACAAGAAGACTTTAAGTTATTGAAACATTTACAAAGGCCACAATCAGGAACAGAACGGTTTCTTTGAATTCTTCAGCAGAAAGACTTGCAGTAATAGCGATTACGGAGTTAGAAACTTGTATTATATCAGACAGTTCACTGTATATACGAGTGGGAGCGAGCAGTCGATTCTTCTATACCGAGCGGAACTTCGCAGATTGGACAATGGATCTCAAAGTTCAGTCGACGAGGAATTTTCAAAGCTTAATCAAGTTAAACTGGGCGTTGTTAAAAATGTTTCAATTAGTTCGTTAATTAACAAGTATGCGGAAACTGAGACGTTGTTCGAAGTTCAAGAATTATGGGATGACGGCGACTACAAAGGGTTAAGAGAACCGCCTTAGGACTCGGAAGCTCATTCAAGTCGAAGGTAATGGGATTGATAATGTGGCTCCTGAGCAAATAGAGGTCGCTCACTCGCTCACTCGGCTGTTGTACAGCCGGCTGAATAGCTCGTTTACGTTAATCGATACAAAACGATTGTGGCTCGGCTTAACACTAAACGATCAGTCCCACTTGTGACTTATATGACTTGAAATTGAATTTGTAATAATTTGGAATATTTTAATAATTTATCGAGACTAATATGACTAATTGTGTTTTAAATTCAGATTTGTATTTTATTATTGTATGCCTTAACGGCGGGACATAGCTGACCTTATTTTAATTATTTAAGACCTGTATTTATGATGCATACCTATAGTCCACAATAAAGAGGATTTTGATTTTGATTTTTGATTTTGTGGTCCGGGATGTTGTACACGACTATATCTTTTGTCAACTGGAAGATTCGTTCAATTTCAAACGACTTTACCCAAACGGTTTGGTTCGCTACACATTACAACAATAATAATAATATATAATAAAATATAATATTTATTTCAGACCGGAGTCCATAGTTTAAAATATTACAAAACAATTTACACACACACATATAAACACACACTCAGAAATTAAAGAAAACATATAAACGTATATAGAAACACAGTGTCACTGAACAAAATTAAATGACGCACGATGTGTCGTCATCCAGTGCCACATCATTGGGCTATCAGAATGGATCGGCCACTATCGCAACCAAGCTGTTGGAGTTATGTGTGACCTAGTAATATTATTTTAATTCTATTCTAATCTTTCTATTCCGAGCTAAAATTTTATCATATATTTCAAAGCTTCGCTTTTCAAAGGATCAAACTAGCCAGGGAACAGAAATCAATAAATTAATTTAGCAACACACGAGCGTTTCTACGAGTTTGTTTAGTGTGTCCCTGAAGTTTGGACAGATGACCGTAAAACTGTTGATGTGGAACAATTGGCTGATTTTCAATAACTCTCCCCAAACTTATGAGTACATTACTGTATGCTCCTGTGCGCAAACAACTACTCCACGGTTGGCCTGATTTCATTCCATAAACGTCTGTAACTTATAAACTAGTTGGCCTAAATGCTGCCTAAAAAACATCCAACATGTTTACGCCAAACCGGGACCGTCATGCGCCAATAAGTCAAAAACTTTTTTGTTATTTCTGTGGCGCGGGTTGCGGGGCGGGGGCGCGGGCGCGGGCGGGTGTCGAAATCGGCACATTTGCTAAAGTGTTCCACTAACTTTCTCCATATGAACTCGAGTGTCGTCGAGTTAACTTTTTATAACCCGCGCTTTTGTATTTCCAGATTTGACAACTTTCACTTCGACCCTCTCCGCTACACTTTAGGGGAACATTCTCTGTCCTCTCTACATGCAATCTTTTCTGATTCCTTTCAATCATCCTTTTGTTTTATAGCAGCATTGTTTTGTGTTTGCATGTTACCCTTCTCTTCCGATTGGCTTTCCTTTTCATTCACGCGAGATGGATTAAAAGAGGAACACGCGATAGCGGGCACGAAGGTCTAACCGGGTATAAATCTGTCAATCACCGCTGACTTACTGTTCTGGAGGGTTCAGAAACCAGCACACCGTAAAGGGAAATAGTAAATTATCCGTCAGCGATCTCCGAGATTAAACGACAACTTTCTGTGTATAAATTAAGATGTATGAAACAGCGCGTCATTTTCCTCATTAAAATTTACGCTTTAACTTCGGAAGGAGAATTAGCAGAGTTATTCACCAAAATTCCTTCCGATTTATCGCTAAACAATCAAAGCAGTTGCCGAAGGAGGCGAGCTCGACGTCGAGAGTTTCACAAATTTTCCACTTCTTACTAAACTCCAATGAACTTTACAAAAGGCAGACGTTAATGAACCTTGTACTTGTTAATTTTTCGTTTAACTTTGAGTTTACGTGGCTTCTAATCGATGAGTTGATGAAAATTGAATGTTTCGCCCACTGACAGTTGCGGTAAGAAAGTTTCTATCAAATTAAATAACAATAAAGGGGAGAGCACTTAGTGAAGAAGCCAGGCTTGTATTTAGAACAATTTGAAATGCTGAGTGACGTCACGACGTGTCGGATGCGAGTCGTGTACCGGAAGGCTGGCTCGAGTCGCTTGTTCCAAATGCGACACTACACTTGTCAGCGGGTCATGAACATTACACAATGAGAATACCTACAACGAAATTAAGTTTAAATTAGTTCTCGAACAATGTCGTTTTTGCGTTGGTAAACTTATTTTAACACTGCTCTGGCTTAAGCCCCTAAAGGCGAAGATGATGTCTATTTATACATATATTTATTACCGTCAAAGCGTATTTTGGCGACATTCTGAAACATTTCAACATTTCCCTAGTCTTGGTCACCATTAGTCCAGTGAGTACAAATTCTTTTCAAAACATTTACTGCACTCCACAGTTTTAACGCGACCAAAAGTATATGTATAATAATAGGTCAAAAGTTTCCAATATTTGAGGGTGACTGAACTTCAACTGCGACGTTGATAGTTTCCCTATACGAACATTTAGTATCTAGCATATTTTTCAATGCCTAAAATGTGTCTGCATCTGTGAGACCCGCCTAGTCTTTTTATTGTGTAACTGTTCTTGTAGATACGTTAGTCAACTTAACGAAATCGGTTTTCGTAAAATAATATTTTTTCTTGGCAATATTTTTTCGTCAACTGGTTTTTTTTCAAGTTGACCTATAAATTCAGAGGCCGCCATTTTGTGCCAAACTTCAAGTCAATTACTTCACCCCTGTTCTTCTATTTTGTAGTGGTTGGAATTTGAATTAGATTTTGTTTGTGCCTTGTTTGTTACTTAAAGTTTTGTCTTTTATTTAGTGAAGTGGTAGTTTGGGAGGGCGACGGAAATTCTACGTCGGATACTTTAGCAATATCTTTTGCGTCTATTTTGGAGTCACGCCCACTGCTAAGATCTAGTACAAACAGAGAGGAAACATTCTGAGAAAAGAAAATAAGTGATTAATCAATATTTGCGTCGACAACTTTAAAATTAAGTAGGTACTTTGAAATTAATAAAGTGACTGGCCTAGTAGCGACAGTGTTTCTTTGCGCATTGTTATAAAATAACTCCTACCTAATTTTGTTGGCTTACTTTCTTTTTTTTTTCTTTAAGACAGTTTGCCATTATTAAAAAAACTTGAAGATATTTTTCATTCTTTGGACAAAGTATTGGCACATCTTTTGTCATAATCAGTGAACCAGGTGACATTTACTTATCTAAACTGTATTAGAATACTGAATCCTATAGTTCATATTAAACACATTTCTCGACTAAATACAGCCAGCAGCACCGTGATCTAATCACTGGTACATCTCCATTTTATAAGGAGCGCTTTGTTCGCCAGATTGCGAGGAACGTATCACATCTTAAACTCGCTTAATAAACGTAAATCCTGTACAAAGTGAACTGTATTTCGACTGCGGCTCACCAAAGATTTGTAACCGACTGTTGATATAAATCTACCGAAATGCGGAGTCGGGCCCCGCCCCGACACGCCCTCACAACACCGACTATTTAACTCAGCAACATTATATTACACTGCTTTGCAGTTACTCAGACCTTAAAAAGTTTAAAGTTATTTTGCCACGAAGTAGGACGCAAGTGTAATAGAGTATCAGCTTATCTCGATTGGTAAGAAAGAAAGATGGAAAGGAATGGGTAAAATGCTTGCCGAGATTTGGCACTGTTACATCAGATTCTAGGCTACATGTAGTGAATGGTGAAGTATAGTATCTTGAACTAGAATTACATACATTAATTCTTGTCATAATAAAGTTCATCTGTATGTACCTACGTCTTATCTACTTAAATTAAACTTGAATGTCTTGTCTTGGTGTGTGGTCATGATGGTTCTGTTCCACCTGTTAGATTGAACGACGTCCCGTTAACTCTTTTTAATTCATCAGTTTAAATATTTCTTGCATGACCTCTGACCTGAGGGACGATGCCGACATCGATAGGGAGCGGAGGGCGTTGTCTGTGAGGGCCAATATGATCACCCGTAGGATTTTTGTTGCTCGGGGGCCATCAAAATAACTCTTTTCAGAGCGTTTTGCACGTCCCTGTACACAGCCAGCCTGTGGGTGTCATATACCCAGAAGCAGTTCAACGCTCTCCGTGTCCAGTACAATAATGCAATCAGGGTATTGTTGGGGCTGCCCTGGCACTGCAGCATGTCGGGGATGTTCGCCGACGCCCGTGTCGACTGTTTCTACACGACGATGAGAAAGCGGTGCACATCTCTGGAGCGTAGGCTCCGGACCACCTCCAACACCATCCTCAATGTATTTGCGAATAGGTTTAATTATCAGTATATTAACCATTGTTATATGATTAATGTAATGACAAACAAACAAATGACTCGTGTTCTTAATCGTTTTTATATTATTTTATGATTTTAATTGTACCGCTTAATTAATTAATTTTATATAAATATTTATATTGGTTTAAATTTAAATTATATTTAAATGTACCTATCATGTGATAAAATAGATTGTAATAAATGATTATTATTATTATTAACATTTGTGCTTCATGACATTTTTCGAATTCTTATCAAACGAAAGCCAATGCCATAACCTTTGTAACTAATTACGAAAAAAAAAGTCTTCCCTTTGTCATATTGCCTTCGTAATTTAACCTAATCACATCGCAATTAACCTAATCACGAATTTTTACATTTCCCTCATTAAGCCGGAAATTAATTTCGCAAAAAAGAGAGAGAAACCTTGATATAATTAAAATGACGGAGGTATCGTACAGGCAGGTAGCTAATACGACATAGGAATGATTAATTCGTGGCGAGCACGTGTTGCAAGCGCGCTCTCCTCACTACCTGCGCCCCCGTAGCGCCCCCACCACACACGAGCTGATGTATGGAGCTCACGCGGACCGCCTACACTGGCCGAATTACTGAGTGTTGCTGAAATTTGCTAAATACTTTGTCGGAACATTCGGAACACGGGTTTTTGGGAAAGTAGTTTTAATTAGAACAGATATTTGAATAAGAGAATAGGTTGTTTAAAGAGTGGAATAGGGTTATCGGTAATCTCGCTTTACTAAGACGGAAATTAAGTCTTGGATAATACAATCTTAACAGCTCAAAGATTTTTTATCTAAAGTGTCTCAAGATTTCAATTCTATGTTTCATCAGAAAATCAGGATTTTTTTTCAATCTTACTTCCTCAAACTTCTTGAATTATTCGTTTAGGTATGTATCTCCATAGGAATCCTTCCCTATGATTACCAATCAGTTTTGGTTCGATTCCGTGGTTAGTTTAGATGTGTAAAAGCGATGCTCTTTCCTCCTGTATTGATGAAGCGGTACCGAAAAGATCCGTCGGCAAGCTTCGGATTGGCATTGATTGCTGAGAGCTCGGTGAAAGTTTATACTCATCGTACATCCTTCCTCTCGTTTAGACATACGTAGTAGTATACATTATACCTCTAAGCTGCTCAAGAGCTGAATTATGTATCATTAATGCATTTATAATTACATAAATATTCCGTAAAGTACAGCACACACTATGTTTTATGGAAAAACTTTTTGGACCTGTTTCACAGTGTCCAGATAACGACTACGTACTGAATAAATTGAATTTATATGAAATAATCTACCAAGTAAGTTCACAGAAACTTAATCGTAGGTTGTTTACCCTACACTAGGAATTTCTCCTGTATCGTGGGTGCGTTTACAAACATATAAACTCACATATGAACAGCCAGAGCCGAAACAACTATCTAGTATGGCCTACATACAAATATTTGTTCCGTGACCAACGTACCTTTGACTAACGTGCTGTTTCAGGCGCGGAAACTCTTGGTGTAATAGATGGTTATCCATCCACGGACCGACCTTACGACCGAGCAAAAGCTGCTTAACCTTTAACTAGTGACGTGTGGTCCCACAGGCCGAGCGGCGTAAGCGAAACATCATATCACCCCCTTTCCCGCACTTCCCGGGTTGAGCGCCTGAGTAGCTTCGAGTTTAGTATCGCCAGTGCCCTAGAGGGGGAAAGTTGCAAATTGGGAAGTTAGATCGATTTAAAATTCTCGAACGGCCTCTCAGACCTTATGTCACCACTTACGTATTTTTTTGGAATTTCACTATATTGATTTATTGCGGTTATTTTCAGACATTACTAACAATGAATAACTCTGGACCTCCTAGAAAAAAGGCGTAGACAGGTTGTTGACATAAATGCAGTGCCCAAGTAGGCAAGTATCATCAGTCTTGGTCCATATTCTGGGTTCTGATTTGCCACCTGAACCACAAAATCCTGAAAACACGGAAAACCTGTGCTTGTTGTCTTCCTAATTTAAACCGTAAATCGAATTATCAATGTATGTCATGCGAAAAACATGTGTGTTTGCAGTGTGTGAAGCAATCATGCGATAACTGTCAATAAAAAATACTAAAGTTTGAAAGTTGTAATTTTTGAGACATGACACTTGTGATCAGAGTTTTTTTTTAAGTTGATAAGTGTTTGAACTTTGATAAAAAAGTATGTTACAATTATGTTGTTTTTTTTTTTCCAATTTTCCTATTATAACGAATATAAAATAAATAATAAAATGTAAGTATATTTGGTACGCCACGGTATATTTGAACCAGATACGTTTATCGGCGTCTTTAACACGAGTGAAGCCGCCAAAACCTGATAAATAAAAAAAAACTCCATCACCCACGTCCGATTTACGTTGTACCTACTACAACGTGATACAGTGCGGACATCCCACAACTGTGCGCAATTATTTGAATACGTTCGCAACAGGAACGCATGCGGCTGACGAGTGACGCGTCATCTAGCCAACAACGCGGAAAATGGACGCCATCATGCCATTGTCGGGCAAAGCCGTCAGGCGTACGAGTGCTGTCATTAAAACTTATTGCGATGGAATTAGGAGGGTTTGGGTGAGGCCTTTGAGAAGAAATAATGTAGCGACATGTTGGTAATTAGACTGATGTCTTACCTGAATCTGAATTCTGAATTGAAACCGGAAAATCTTCTTTAAAAGCTAAAACACTAGGAAGTGGTGACGGGAGTGGAACTGTCTTTTGTAAACGTTAATATTAAAAAATTGCTCGCAATTAAGTTAATTCGAAATTACTTTTTGATATATATTTTTTTGCGAATCTGTCACATAGATGAAGCTTTTTCCCAACATCGTGTTTGTAATTCTTGGAGACTTATCACGCTTCGACCCCTATCCCATTTTATTTGTGGTCGGTGCAGCATGCTTTCTCCTTGTATAAATATCTATTAAAGAATACTCTACTCACCTAAAGTTGACAGTACTACTTATCTTTTTCAGACAGGCGTGTTACAAAACTTATGTTTGTGTAATACCGCAAAAAAACATCGCTTTAGGTATATTTTTTTCGGTAGGTAATACTTAGTTATAAAGCCGCAATTTATTCAAAAATCCTCCCACCTTTTGTGTTCACACGTTGTAAGAATGTCTGCCTAACGAGAGGGCTGTTATAAATAGGTTAGTCAATCAATATCGACCCCCCCCCTCGCCCCGCCCCTCCCTGACTTGAGAGCACGCCATTAATGAAACATTAGTTTTTGCCCGAAGCTTCGCAGTTAATGATTTTTTGTCCCCACATAATGATTTTCACGACGAGACCCCGATGTGCCGAAACTAATGTTTTTTTGTCTGACACCCTCGGTCAGCACAGATAACTCAGCTGCTTCATTAATCATGGCTAACGCCGACACTACGAGTAGTTCCCACTTGTACTCCGAAACTCACGAGAAAAAGAATCTATTGGGAATTCCCGGTATTGAGCCCGTTTCCTACCTTTTATAATAAAGAATCTCGGTTGAGGAAATTTTAAGTCCTCTTTTGATGTTGCCAAAGTTACGATCCACTCTTTGACTTACGAAAGTACGCCGAAGAAACTAGGTTAATCCTTCGTAATCCCCTGTTTTAGTACACCTCTTTATTTCATGCCTCGTTTAGTGTGGTGTAGTTCTAAAATTTTGCATGAAACCAGTGGCGCGGTGTTTTGGGGGAGTCCTCACATAAATTGAGATGTCAGCACGTGAAGCGGTGTATTATTAAAGGCAACAAACTACTCTAACCTATCCGATTCATCAAAAATTAACAAAGCGGCTCTCACCGCGCGATATACGCTGACTGTACATGACTGTACACTGAACGGACAGGGGAGGCCTGAGACGGAAGATGAAGCGATTAGACTCCAGCGGGTAACTGATCAATTCGGTTTTCTGTACTAGTCACTCAGTCAATTAAATACGTTTTGATCTGAAAATGTTCAAGTATTTTTTTAAACATTTTCTTGAAATCACATCCCCCATGGCAGTCACTGTGTCTACCATATAGCAAGCTTCCAGCTCCTAATTTATACAAAAGCATTATACAAACATCTCAATCAAATTCCCGCGAAGGTATCCCCACAAACTGGCCACAAAACTCCTATTCCCGCTTCATCACCCCTCTTGGGTTATCACCACATCCGCCGAGGGTTTAATTGACCCGAAGACGAGTTGCGTATGACCTCAATTTTCCGACCCCTGCGCGTGTGACGTATAATGTACGTAAGTACGTACAATGTACCGGTTTTTAACCTTAGTCGAAGAGATCTCGAACACAAGGAATGTCGTGATTGGGGGGACGTCATTGGTCGGATGGTAAGGGAGTCAATGTATAATGATGAGCAGTTCACTGATCTGAGAGTGCGTGGAAAAGGTTAGGTTGAGAGTCTTTATTTCTTAATTGTTGAAGGAAATTGTTGAGTGATTTTTTGGCTGTTAAAGCAGTTTAATTTACTTGAACTTTTTAACAGTAGATAGGTTGTTTAGGAATAGCCTTTAATATTATAGTATATCTCAAACTTTAAGCATTTATATCATCTGAACGACGTTGTAAAAATAATGTTTTCATTTGGCTTTGGCTACATTGGCACTTCCTAATGGGTCACGAATAATCCAACGTCATCAAACCACTTGCATGTACTTTTGAATTGTCAAAGAGTAATAAAGATTAACCTATTTTTGCACGTTAAAATGTAGACACTATAAATATAATCTATTTAATTGCCGGATTTATATTTAATTACATATTCTAGTGTAAATCTAGACTGATTACTTATTTACTTCTATCTTCTGATAACTTACACCACCGATCTCAATTTGCTGACCAATGTCAGTTTTTTCCTCATCCCGATTTGTCAAGTAATTGACCACGTGGTCGATCGTCTCGTCATGATCACAAGAGGGGTAATAGTCAACTAGTAGATAGTATCGGATTCGATGAGTAAGGAAAACTCTGTTGTGACATTTTTATAAGGTAAATAATGATGCAATCTCCAACGTCTGCGGGAAACATAACCAACCACCGGGAAACCATGGCAGAAAACGGATAATTCCTAAGATCAAAGTCCGTGGAGCATTGCAATGATATTGATGATAATAACGAATACAATAGAATAGAATACTCTTTATTATGTACATCATTTACATAACAGAAAAATTGATGAAGAAATCATTACCTCATGGCAACCATGTCAGTAGCGTAGGAAGAAGAATAAGTTGGTGAACCCTAACAGTAAATAGGCGGACTGTAACTTGTTATTAAACTTTGTACTATGAGCGGCAAATTACCAATATTTCACCCTTCCAAGTCCCGGGAAAAGCTACTCTAAAAATATAACCAATACATAAACTTAATTAAAACAAGAGCAAAGTTCAAAAAGTCAAAGTTACGAACAAAACCAGTTCCATGAGTTGTGAGCAGTTAGCCGACTGTGTAAATATGTTGGTATAAAGTTTATGTGGAGGTAATGATGGGTCATGCCCGGGCCCCGGTAGCGGCACATACTTAAAACTCACAGATCATTTGGCAATGGAGCGGTCGCAAACTATCCTAATTGCCAGCCTCGGTTTTAGATATCGCGGGGAAAATCCGAACCGATTTAGAGCAGTGTGGAGCGGAGCGAATAGCGGTGGATCAGGGGTTGACGTAGAATAACACTTTATAGCATTTAAAACAATATCTGCCTAAGAAGTCTACTACACTCTGAATAATACTTTTCACTGAATAAATCCCTCAATCATCATCATCTGCCGAGCTGAATACCAGTGAGTTGAACCTGAAACTTGTGTAAGATTACGTTGAAATGCTATTAGAAAATAAGATTCCATAAATGTCAATCAAGAAATAAACTACAAAAACTGTTTTCCAGTCCACACATACCCACATAACATTCTACTTCTTATCACCACTTTAAAACTTCTCCATTCGGCACAACAAAACTTTTCCGCCCCGCTCCGCCTGTCACCGTGTCCGCTACCTCAGCTTATCGGGCCACATTTTCAGCACGGGCCGCACCTATATCACTAACGACTGAAACGCCCATTGTGCGATAACCACCTACTTTATATACTTGTTAACTACAGTTATTTAGTTCCTATCTGCCGAACCAACTTATTTGGTAATGTACGCCGATTGGCTGAAAGTTTGTGTCATTTGTAATGTACTCATCTGTTTGGGTGCTTCGGCTTGTTTATGTGATTTCATGATTTGTTTTGTTTAGTGATACAGGGCTTCGTTTGGTTTCAGGGTAAGCAGTCAAGAGTGGTTTCAATTGTTTGAGTCATCGCAGTCGACCGAAAGCAATTGCTGCCTGCAATTGGACTCAAATTGCAAGTATTTTGTTTTATGTATTGCACGACTATAGCTCAGAATGATACACCACAATATAAAGCTGATTCTGCAGTGAGCATAATAAAGTACTCACGTTTCTAAAAGTTCAAGTTTGACGATAGCCAAAGGTCCGTCAGTCGTGTAAGTTGAAAATAGCGCAAATATCTGAAACTAGGTCAAATTTTCCATTCTCAAAAAATCTGAAAGAAAAGGAATGTAAATCGCAATGCATTTCACTCAATACTTCTCATTCCTGACTCAGAGCTCGTAATCTTATTCCGTGAGTTTCTTTGAGAATATCTCTAAAACAATCCGAACAAGTTGCTTTTGTAAATCATTATTAATCTTATTTGAGAAGCTTGGGATTGCTCAAAAGATTATGATTTCGGTAAATAATAGGTAATTAATGTTTACCTTCTTTATTAGGATACGGTCGGTTCCTCGTTTTTGTATAAAATGGAGGACGTTATCCTTAATGTAATCTGGGGTATTATCAAATAGCCGTACCATGTCGTGTTTGCTAATCTTATAGGTACATGAGCTTACCTAAGTGAGTAGATACATAATATACTTTACAGATTCTGAACAATTTACATGTACTTAGCCTTTTTCTGGATTTCCTCATCTTTAGCAAATTCCTTTATTGCTGAACATAACGCGAAATACCTTATCTCGAATTCAGGACCTTTCAAAAGTCTATACGAGTTCCATACTAACTGCAGAATAATGTGTATCACTTGTATCCATACTCGGCCCACGTTTATAATAGGGTTTGTTTTATTTATGGCGCAAGTCGTGGGTAATGCGCCACGTACGAGACGTGCCTGGGACCAACCACGCGCAAGCAGACTGCCGCGATTTACTCGTCTCATTTGAGTTATTATTACAATTTTTGGGTTGTTTGTAGAAGTTTAATTATCTGCTTTGGAGAGTTTGCTTGGAAAACAAAGAATATAAAGTAGGTTTTTATGTTGTTCATGCGATGAGAATTCAAAATAAAAAGGATTTTGTATATATGTTACAGTCAAACATCAAAGCTCAGGCGCCTCCTATGTTTGGTTTGTCAAACCGCATGGCTGACAAGAAGTATTAGTCAAAGTACAAACCAATGACGTGTTTTGGCCTTTAAATAACGCAATTTTGTCTAGAATCCTCGGAGAGACCAACAGCAACAGTTAAATGTCGCAACTCAATACGATCAAATCGCAAACTTAAATTAGGTACAGTAATGTTTTAGTCAGTAGTTCATGGATATAAAAGCATATTTCTCGTTTCACTGTTAATTGTTTCAATATTTTAGACTGCATTCAAAATTTTCACAATAATTAATTATATTATAATTTTGTTATTATACCTGTAACAATTGTAATTGACAACTAAAAAAACTCTTCAATTTTACTGTGTGTGTTGCGGCATTTTGAATTGTACGTACAATACGTTTAATATTATATATTTACATTTTTTTAATATACAACCTTACACAGGTTGTATATTAAAAAAATGTAAATATATTCAAATCGACGTTTGATGAATTTGGATTAGTCGCTTCTGAGATAGACTAAGCAAAGTCCGAAATAGATTCACATAATATTAAATTCATTTTTGTATACCAAATTTTGTAAATCATTATTTGAAAAGAGTAACTATGGAGTTTCTTGTCCGTTCTTCTCGATAAGAAATTACCTTTCCGAATGGACAGTAGAGCCACTTTATTAATGTAATTTTATTATTTTTAATGAACTGTAAACGATGACGTTCAAAAGTGCCGTTTAATGGCCTAATTGAAATAAACGTTTTGACTTTGACTTTGATTAATTTTCTATAGTCGATTGACTTAAAAGTTAGTTATTTCTAGGTTTGCCTAAAAATACATCAGTCAAAGGCCTCATAAATTAGAAATTATTTCGGGGTCTGCCGTGAGGCGTTGGTCACCTAGGATAAATCAGCCATCATCGATCATTGACTGAAATTACATAAATGCAAAAAATTAAATGGAATAGTCAAGGGTAGGTCCAGTAAAGTTGGCTATCTAAAATAAAATGTACATACAGTTCGGGCTATTCTCGTAACAGACGAAATTATTTTTTCCCTATAAATAGTCCCCAACTTTCAATAATACGAACTGTAGGCAGATTAAAAAAACTTCTCCAAAATATTGATACTCTGTTTGTGTGAAAAAGTAAAACTTTTATATTGGTAATTATAACACTAGTTGTTTGTTGTTCCACAATTTTCTGTTTGTTTCACTTTTATTCGTTTCGGAATAGTTAGTGGGTCAAACAACTAAATATTCACGAACAAATTTAATATGCAAAAAATCATTTCCATACTGATGCGACGTTTGAATATTAATAGATATAGAAAAAGTCAATATTCATGCAATGTAAAAATAACAGAAGGTAAGAAGCACTTGAAGAGATAGATAGTATCCCTTTTTGCTTTATGTGTCGGATCAGGTTTGTTCGTCCAAAATGAAGCGACTTGTGTAGTTTTAACAGTTGTATATTCTTGTTCGGTTTACAAAGGTGTCCATGTATATCGGTTGGTGGTTCGTAAAAGAAAGTACACAATAATTTTTGAGAGAGGTGCGAGTGAACGAGAGACCGAATGTGAATGCTTGAATGAAGCGACGACCGAAGGAACTACCGGATTCGAAATCGATGACAATCTTCCCTTCTTCAACCATAGATGGCGCCTATGCCACGTCCGTCCACTTTGTGTTGCGTCCGATTGTAGTGTAGATGGCGTGAACACAGTCTACTGTATAAAGTAATAAAAACACAGTTGTTTCATGTTTATAATACGTTTTTGTGGTTTATGGTAGTTTGTGAACCACAAATTATGTTTAGTAGTAGTTAACAGTGGGTTATGCTTGTTGGTTGAGTCCACATCACAATTTGCAATTTCCTTCACGTCTATGCCTGATAATTTTGTGTTAGCCTCTTTATACCAATGCAGTGTCTAGTATAACACCTTTACACCGATTGCTTCGACATTCAGTCAGTTGCAATTTTTACTCTGAAAATATTTTTAAATATTATGTGCCTCTTTATGAATGACAAAAATATGGACCACACAACATTAAGTGATTTAAGACTTTCTTCAACATTTTTTATAAATTGTTAAAACTTTAACTTCTGTAAACTTATTTGACATTGATAGTAAAACCCACAACCGGACGCATCACCTATGACTTTGCAATCAAACGAGTTATTTGTTCGCTTCTCTATGTAGCCATCTTTTATTATTATATTGCCATATTATCATTATGTACCTGAGTATTGATCGATGGCAATACAAGTATGAACGATCGACCTGTTGAGCATCATCCATAATGTTTGGCTTCAGGTACTTAATCATATTTATGTGCTCTGATGAATACCTATGGAATATGTTTTTGTGATCGGCATTCGTTGAGCTATGTCAAATGCTTTTATTGTGTCCTTTCTGTAGCAAGTTTGTCATACTAAATATAACTTTGAAGGCTTATCTCACACGGATTAGGTAAAAAAAGATTATTTCACATTTAGCAAATTCATTAAGTATCAAAATTAAGTCAAATCCGTAAAAGCTCTGTAAAGTCAAGTTTGAGTGTTTATCAAACAGTACCCACGATAAAAGACTTACAGACAAAATTAATCACCACAGACAATTCCCAAACAAAAAGTGTAATTGACAAAAAACTTGAGCAATCAAAACATTACGACCTTTTCATTTAAAAACTTTCTCAAGTCCACTACAATAAATCTCTCGTTTCTAAAATCTTTGCGAACAAAGTAAAACAAAAGAGCATTTGTTGGCAAGTTCAAACAAATGCAACATTAAGGCCGGTCGGGCCATAAGCTAAGCGATTAGCGACGCTCGCTTACTGAAACGCTTTTCATTTCCTCTTATATTCTATGTTTATTTTTATTGTATACTTTGAGCTTGCAATGTATGTTTAATTTTGCTAAGTGTTCGTTTTAACGTGTAGTGGTAGGAATTATTTGTGGGCTGATTTATGTGGTGTGCACCTATTTAGTGGAACTATTTTGTTGAGAAGATTTATTATAAGTGTGACTGGGTGTAAGTTTTATGAGTTATGGCATTGGTAACGTATGGAATGGTACGGAGCAATAGTAACTGAGCAAGTATTTGTTGCTAAAGAAAATACAGTTACGCTAATGATTAAAAACGGTTACCAACTAGTTAGTGAATGTTTCATCCTCTAGAATCTAACCACCACACAAACGTTTCCTGATTCCCTGCAGGTGTGTTTCCTATTAGCTACAACCTGGGAATCTTTTAGTCAATAGTGAATGAGTAACTTCTAGGCAAGCATGCTCCATCGTCGACCACATCATTGCTTGCCGTCAGCTAAAACTACGTGGGAAATGGTGGTACTGTAAAACACTATTATTACGGGAAATTATTTGCTTTTGTTAGTTACATAAGTGTCGCATTTGACTTTCTGCAACTTTCTCTTTATACTTATTTTCATAAGATGGTAAAAATGCTTATTTTCCTACCATATTCCATACTAAAATAACACTCTAGTATATTGTATATTCGGGGG
>NDFZ01005326.1:301743-348097 GCA_002192655.3 Mamestra configurata
GATGAATTATTTATTTAGTTACAATTACAATAAACGTTGGCCTAATGATCGTTCTTGTATATAATTAGTAATCGATACCCGCATGGTTTTAATAATTATGTAGCTTATTATGTGTATAAACATTTTTGTAATAATCCAAAATAGAGTAAATTAAATTTAATAACTAGGGTATGCCAAATTAAATTGAGAACTAATGTCTCACGTGACCACAACAGATATCCGAGTACCAGTATTTTACATAGAGCGACTGAGTATCTGATCTCCTCAACCCAGTAACTGGGCAGCATGGTACCTCTTGCCAAGACTGGAGTCACATTTTGATAATCGTTAAGAAAAGTCGTTGGACACGACTTATCGTGCTTTTCTGGGCCCGGAGTAGTTTCGGTATGTAATGGATGGATAATTGGACACCTATCCACAGACAGACCTCGGTAAGCATCGCTTAAACGTAGTCGCATTATTTAGGCACGTGTTCCTTTCAATTCATAACAGCAAAAAAATACTAACTAATAGTAATTATGAAATCTACAAGCTGATATTTTTGTTTTTACCAAAAATTGCAGAAATTTTCCGGTAGTTAATAATTAAGGCTTAAACATTTTGATTTGATAATCAGGGACTTTTTCTCTAAAAATTGGTACATTTTTCATCCCCTGCGGTCCAACTTGATACAACACATATAAATAAAATTTAGATTGACTGGACTATATCTAACTGTAATTTTGCTATTTCAGAAAAACCTTTTAAATGTAATCATAATACAAACACTTTTCCAAAAGAAGCTTATGGTTTAGATATCCAGTGACGTTGCCCTAGGTGTCGGGTTCCGTAGCGCAACGCGTAAACCCGAGACTGGATGATCGCGGATTACTTAGCCGTCCGGCGGCGGTCGCGCGTGAACTCTTATAGCGCGCCCGGGTTCTGTACATTATTTAATTACTTCCGTTCTGCTTTAAGTGGGGTTTTTGGGAAATTATATTTTGAAAGCAGTTGCTACTTACCTACTGAGTCTTTAATGTACTACGCGGAAAACTGTTCCACATTGTGAGTGTTAATAAGTTAGCGAGTAGGTCGTTGATTACTAACTACAATTTAACAAAAAGAACTGACGTTTAACTTAATTACTTCGGCTTCTTCGTGCAAAGTGATAATACTGACTTATCACGTCTGCTTCTACTGCTGAGTGTGCGCCCCTACTGGCTGTGGGGAAATGGGGGTCGGGTCTTTGGCTTCGGCTTCTACTGCTGAGTGTGCGCCCCTACTGGCTGTGGGGAAATGGGGGTCGGGTCTTTGGCTTCGGCTTCTACTGCTGAGTGTGCGCCCCTACTGGCTGTGGGGAAATGGGGGTCGGGTCTTTGGCTTCGGCTTCTACTGCTGAGTGTGCGCCCCTACTGGCTGTGGGGAAATGGGGGTCGGGTCTTTGGCTTCGGCTTCTACTGCTGAGTGTGCGCCCCTACTGGCTGTGGGGAAATGGGGGTCGGGTCTTTGGCTTCGGCTTCTACTGCTGAGTGTGCGCCCCTACTGGCTGTGGGGAAATGGGGGTCGGGTCTTTGGCTTCGGCTTCTACTGCTGAGTGTGCGCCCCTACTGGCTGTGGGGAAATGGGGGTCGGGTCTTTGGCTTCGGCTTCTACTGCTGAGTGTGCGCCCCTACTGGCTGTGGGGAAATGGGGGTCGGGTCTTTGGCTTCGGCTTCTACTGCTGAGTGTGCGCCCCTACTGGCTGTGGGGAAATGGGGGTCGGGTCTTTGGCTTCGGCTTCTACTGCTGAGTGTGCGCCCCTACTGGCTGTGGGGAAATGGGGGTCGGGTCTTTGGCTTCGGCTTCTACTGCTGAGTGTGCGCCCCTACTGGCTGTGGGGAAATGGGGGTCGGGTCTTTGGCTTCGGCTTCTACTGCTGAGTGTGCGCCCCTACTGGCTGTGGGGAAATGGGGGTCGGGTCTTTGGCTTCGGCTTCTACTGCTGAGTGTGCGCCCCTACTGGCTGTGGGGAAATGGGGGTCGGGTCTTTGGCTTCGGCTTCTACTGCTGAGTGTGCGCCCCTACTGGCTGTGGGGAAATGGGGGTCGGGTCTTTGGCTTCGGCTTCTACTGCTGAGTGTGCGCCCCTACTGGCTGTGGGGAAATGGGGGTCGGGTCTTTGGCTTCGGCTTCTACTGCTGAGTGTGCGCCCCTACTGGCTGTGGGGAAATGGGGGTCGGGTCTTTGGCTTCGGCTTCTACTGCTGAGTGTGCGCCCCTACTGGCTGTGGGGAAATGGGGGTCGGGTCTTTGGCTTCGGCTTCTACTGCTGAGTGTGCGCCCCTACTGGCTGTGGGGAAATGGGGGTCGGGTCTTTGGCTTCGGCTTCTACTGCTGAGTGTGCGCCCCTACTGGCTGTGGGGAAATGGGGGTCGGGTCTTTGGCTTCGGCTTCTACTGCTGAGTGTGCGCCCCTACTGGCTGTGGGGAAATGGGGGTCGGGTCTTTGGCTTCGGCTTCTACTGCTGAGTGTGCGCCCCTACTGGCTGTGGGGAAATGGGGGTCGGGTCTTTGGCTTCGGCTTCTACTGCTGAGTGTGCGCCCCTACTGGCTGTGGGGAAATGGGGGTCGGGTCTTTGGCTTCGGCTTCTACTGCTGAGTGTGCGCCCCTACTGGCTGTGGGGAAATGGGGGTCGGGTCTTTGGCTTCATGCACTACCGTCGTCGAACCTAGGCACTGTGTTCTACGACACCACTTTCCGCCTCGCTGCTTCATTAAATTTAGGAGCCCCATGTTGTTCTCCTCATTGCTGTCACTGTGCTAAGGTTGTCAACAGCCTCGGGCACCACGGCCTTATTTGTAGCCGCAGTGCGGGCCGTTTTGCGTGACACGCGTCCGAGTCATATTAGAACCCAATGGCTTGGCACGTGAAGATCGCAAAAGACCGGACTACATGTCTTTATTTCCATGGAAGATGGGTAAGCCTTTAGTGTGGGATGCAACCTGTGTCGATATTCTTGCGCCATCCCATCTTCCTATTTCATGGTGTTGTGCTGGTGCTGCTGCTGCGGCTGCGGAAAATCTCAAGCGGCGTAAAAATAGTAACCTTATTGGTAACTATATTTTCGAGCCGTTTAGGGTTGAAACCCAGGGCAGTGGGGCCCTTGATGCTCACAGACTTTTCAAAGAATTTTCGAAACGGCTGGTTGACACATTTACTATGGCTTGAGGCTAAGTATTGCCATTCAACGTGGCAATGCCGCCAGTCGCTTGGGCCAGCTGACAGCGTTGAGCGCGAATTTTTTTTGATGCTATATTTTAATTTGTTGAAAGTTTAGTTTATTTGTTAATATTAGTTATTATTGTCAATTTTTAAACAGATTTTTTAATTATTTAGTTTGGTAGGCACTATCATCATGATAGTGCAACTCTGCTGCGTTGGCGATGGGACCAGTGAGTGTGTTTTCCTACAGACCAAACTTGCTGTTCTTGACGCTAGCGTGGCAGACCTGCCTTTATATTTGTGACGGACCGACCTTGACTATTGAAAAGTGTCTGTAAATGGTCTAGTTGAAATATATGTTTTCGATTTATTGATTGATATTTTTTTCTATTAAACTCCTTCTTTTTTTTAAACTACTGAAATCAGTATATAATTATCTTGTAAAGCTAGATAATTCCGTTTACACGTGTAAGTGGGCAGTGTAGCGCACTTGCTCACTATGCCCGGTTGCCAACCTTGCATGTGCCCGCCGCCGCGCCGTGCCCAGCAGAGTGTGGGCAATGCGGCCTCTATTACACGCCACATTAGAACATGCAGTCGCTCGCGTCACGCCGATGTAAACCTCTGCGAAGGTTTCATCAATTCGTTTTGAATGTGATGGGAATGTACGTTTTTTAATTTTGCGTAACTACTTATGTCGTAAAAATAAATTTACAGTTGTTCTGTAAGGGTGTGTATAATATCTTGTAGCCAAATCGTTTAAATGTTGGCCATTTCATGAGGTGGTCAGTCATCATACATAATGGTTGGCCACTTAATAAAGTGGCCATCTCGACCCTAAACTGATTTCAATCATGAAATGGTCAATTTTATTTTGAAATGGCTGGGACATACTTACATAAATAAGTAAGTAATCAGTAAGCAAACAAAAGAAGTACTCGTATCAGTAGTAAAATCTTCAACAGGATTTTGCATACTCTAATGAACCTTACCAATATTTTTAATATTGAAGTGCAAATTATTTTTACTTTAACAGTAGATAAACAAGAATAGATCATGAAAGTATGTTATTTAATCGCATGTAAGTTAGTATTTTGACAAGGGTACTAGGGATCCGTAATTTTCGTACTCGATCGAAACCTTGAAGATGTTACTCTGCCGGGAGGCAAGGTCGCAAGCTGTCATAAAAACAACCGTCTGGGTACAAATATAAATAGCCTAAAAGTAAGACGGAGATACAAACTATATTATTATTCACATAGCCCATTAGGTTCCCAAGTAGCTGTCTCTGTGCCAGAATAGTAACGGTACCTACTGAATTCACTAAAAAACCTGTTACAAATATATTCGGAGAACATAAATAGATGGGAGCCCCAAAAATCTGGGAGAACAAATTATGTTGGTATCGGTAATTGAAAGAAAATGATGATTACAATAAAAGGAATTTGTCTGGGATATTTCTTTACAAATAGACGTGACAACAGGTTAATGTTTAACGTTACGCAATATTATGTCTTTTTTGGGTTTCACAGATAAAAAGTACTTCAATAGTTGTAACAGCTATGCTTATTGTGACTTATTATTAGTCCTTTTGCATTAAGTCTAAACTTGGGTAATAGTTTTGTTAAACGTAGCGCAAGACAATTTAACGTTGTTCAGCTGTTTAACATAACGGAGCTGTTTACTAAAACAACAAGCGGTTTTGTAAAACAGTTAGTTTTGCAATCCATTTGTCCAATTTTCTGGGATATGTTCAATTTGAGATCTTACCTTTTTCGTGTTGCTGCGGTAGATTTAACCCTCTGAAACTTAGCGATAACACTGTCGCCTTCTATCTCCCCTGATGGTAAGCGATGACATGGTCGAAGATGGAGCATGCTTGCCTAGAAGTAACCTATCACTCTTGACTTAAAGACTCCCAAGTTGTAGCTCAGGAAACACAGACTTAGGCAGGGAATTCCACTCCTTAGCTGTACGCACAATGAATGTGTTCCAAATAAAAATCTTAATCGGATCAGTACTTCCAGAGATTACGCAATCATTTTATCTCTTTATCATATTGGTTTCAAGTACTGCAAGCGAAGCTTTATTGCTTCTAGAAATACGATACACTAGGAATTATTATAATCCTAAATGAATTGAATTATTCCCCTATTTCTCCTGGTCACGCTTTAACTTGAGAACGGCTTGATGGATTTGGCTAATTCCTTTTTTGTTTTGTTCACCAGATTACAGAGAAGGTTTAAAAATAAAAAATAGATAAGTTGGTAAGGTAGGAAAGTAGAGTAGAGTAGGTAGAGTAGAGTAGGTATGTGGAGTAGTTATATGGGGTAGGTAGATAGGGTAGGGTAGGTAGATTAGTGTAGATAGCGGTTGACGGGAGGTGATGGGTGCGAAGTCACGGGCACAGCTTATAATATAATAAATGCGAAAGTAAGGTTGTTTGTTACACTGCCAATTATGATGAATTTTGGTACAGAGATAGATGGGACCTCGGACATGGTTCCCGGCTACTTACGTGACAAACACTGAGTTCTAGTCAGTATGAGTCTCCGCTCCGCCCAGAGCGAAAGGAGTCATTTGATGATTTCACATGCATAGAGCGAATCCGCGGGAAAAATATAGTATACTTTAAGAGGACAGCTACAGTGTTCTATATCTGAAAATTATGTATTTCTTCACAATCATTTTTGCCTGAAACGGACGAAACTATTCTTCACAGAATAAAATATTACAGCTATTATAGATATAACGCGTATTCCCGTGATTTAACGTTTTGTTCGTAACGTACGGCGACAGTCGCGCAAAGAAACGGAGCCGGAAACTTATACAAAACCTTGCTATGGTACCGTGCCAAGTCTCGCTTTTAAGATATTTTGCTTTGAAAAAATAAAAATACCTCACATTTCAAAGAGAATATATAGTACCTATTCTTATTTGTTTGATGCATGAATACTATTTTTTTATTTCAGTTGCAATATAATAAAATAGGTCCCGAATTCAATGGGTGCCCAAAAGCTAAGATTTATCTTAGCGTTTGAACACCCTTTATTTTCGGGACCACATACGAAACTCCTTTACACCACTTGATTATTTTAATAATCAAGTGTTGCCAAGGAGTTTCGTGGTAGGTCATGGAAAATACTCTTGTATTAAGCTGTAAAAAAATAAAAAGATAGGCAAATGACAATGATGATTAAAAACCAAGAGTCTTCAATAAGGCTTACATGTGCCATAATAGCTTAAAAGCTTCGCGATTACAAGTATGTATTAAATTAACAACCCTTCCTAGCTTCGTTTATCAAAATGCGTTGTGTGGTTTAGAAGAAGTACGCGAAGAAACTGAACAGAGGCAGATAATGAATTTGTTTTATACTTTAGCCCACCCTTATACAGCAGGGTCAAAAAAATAATGAAGAAACGATATATATATATATAGTAATTCTCAAATATCACTAATATCGTAACCCGTCCGTGTGACGTCATCGCTCACTGGCTCATAAGCCGCACACATACACAGCACACAACAGTATTTATAACCCGGTGTAACCCGGCTTTATAAAACGCGTGGCATACCGGACCCCTTGTTAATGATTCTGATGCTTTTCAATTTGGTCGGGTCATCCGGGTGAGAATTTCAGAAAGGAGCAGAGTTTTCGATTTTATGCAGTGAAATTAATAGACATTGTAGATTTTGTTTGTTTTCGATTGCGAAGAACAAACATTAATTTATTAGTATAGTACGAAATTATCCCAAATGATAAAAAGTTCTCAGCATAAAAGTATTATATGTCTTTTTCCAAGGTCCAATCAACATTTATACCGAAAACTCATCAATTCTATCGATTTATTCGTTTATGCGCGAAAACATTAAAAAAACGTCAGAGACGAGAAGAGAAGAAGAAGAAGAGAATTTTCGCATTCATAATACTAAAGAATGGATAAGGGGCCCAAAAACTGTTATCATCAGGAAATTACCAGTAGTAGAAATCTGTCTCCTGCGCAGTCTAGAATAAAATGATCAATGGTAAACAACCTCTTTCTGGCGTAGTAATTGGTCATTTCTGAGCTGATTAAATGACTCCTTCAAAGTCAAAATCAAAGTCAAAATGTTTAATTCAATTAGGCCATTAAACGGCACTTTTGAACGTCATCGTTTACAGTTCAGTAAAATAATAATATTACATTAATAAAGTGACTCTACTGTCCATTCGGAAAAGAAGATTCGTATGGAGAAGAACGGACAAGAAACTCCATAGTTTCAAATAATGGTTTTACAAAATTTGGTTAGTAAAAAATAATTTAATATTATGTGAGGACGATGCACCCAGAGTATGCCACATACTTATAAGAACAAAGTATTACCAGCAGAGGTAAACTTATTCATTTTCTAAATAAATTAAGGTAAATGGTACTCACATATTTACAAACATTAGAAACAATAATTAAACTGTGTGTGAGTCAACAGAAAAATAAAAACACAAAAAAGAAACAGTATATCTATAAAGTTAATACATAAATCAACCAGTTTGACTTTGTCTACACCCTTGATTGTCCTATGGAGCAGGACCAGCATGTTTCCAAACATTCTTATCCTGAATGTAATCATCTAGTTTGTAATATGCTTGTTTACAAGTGTGCTTTTAACATAAGTTTTAAATTTTCCTTCATTTAGTTCTAATATGTCACAAGGTATTTTCGGCTTCGTCTCTGGGCGAAGCGGAAGGACGTGTCAGACTTACCGATTAAAACCCATCCGTGTTCCTCCTAAAGCCCTTTGCGGTCCAGGGCCGCGGTGACTCTTTCGAACAAAATCCGCAACCCTGGCAGACTATTCCTCTAATGCTACAAATAATATTTTGCTATTTTTCGTGAGAATAAAACAAATGTAATGATTGCAAATAGGTTCGTTTACTATGCAAATAAGTGTTCCAATTGGTGTTTCAAAATTAAAACACAAAACTGAAAAGAGTTAATTAAGCAAAATTTTTAATTCTTGAAAATGTAATTAAAATGAATACGCTCCGATTTTCAAGTACCAAAGCAATTACAACATTCAACAAGCGCTTCAAAGTTTACGCCATTTACAGGCATCAGCTAGCCCTGCTTACAGATTCTAAATTGCTTTACTTAATTTGCTCCATCCATAAACTAAGCACCGTCCCTGAGGTTTCTCAAATAGAAAATAGAAGTAGAAATAAATGTTATCCCACGGCGATAATTACAATTATTTGTATAGCGTATAAATTTTCTACTTCTTGCCAAAACCCCATTGGGTGGACCCTTCAAGTATTCCTTTTGTTGGGATTATTGAGTGAAAGCGAAAAGGGAAAATCCTACGGAACCTTACGTACTCTATGCGTGACCAGTGTAACGTTACCCCCCGCTTCCCTCGTATCTATGATGACGTTTGGTCGCGGGGGGTCTGACATTGTGAGTGAAGGGGTCTGGTTGGACCGGTCGTGTTTTAATGTGGGTAGGTATAAATCGGGTGTGTAGCAGTGAGTCAAGTGCGGTCAGCGCTCGTCCTTATGACATGGAGATGATTGTTCGCTCTTTGTTGTACGACTTGTAAGTAGCGCTGAGCGGTGAGCGGTGAGCGCTCGGAGCGGAGCGAGCGGAGCGGGATGCTGTCAAGGTAATTGGCTCGCATTTAATCTGTGTTATTCTTGATGTTGGGATATTTTTGAACAAAGTGGTCGCAAGGTCGAAATGCTGAGGTTGTTACTTACAAAAGAGAAGAGGTTTGCTGCCAAAGTACCAAAGCGTTCTTGTTCGAAACTATACCTTTAACAGAGTATATTATGTGAATATCGTTTTCATTTGGTTTATAACAGACATAACATATCATAACGTCCTGTTTTCCTCGACGGGTAGCCGAGGAGACCTTTAGTTCAACCACATCTCGTTTGTTAAGTCCCCTTAAGGCTGACTGTCCACTGGAGCGGATAGGAGAGGAGCGGAGAAATACTAACCAATGGAATTGCATAAAATCTCCGCTCGACGTCAGTCAATGAGATCTTATGCAATCCCGTTGGTTCATATTTCTCCACTCCTCTCCTCTCCACTCCAGTGGACAGTCAGCCTTATAGGGGGCGAGCCTGTTGGTCTTTTATAAAGAGTATAGACCAGCAAACTCAAACTGAGATTATTAAACACTCTATTTCAGCAATGCGTGTTTGATGATCTGATGATTGCTTCATTACATAACTATTATCTGCACATCATTGCGACACGACTACTACATATTAATAAGTACCTTATGTTTCATCACATAATATATCTTTATACAAAAAATATATAAGTATAGATTTAGGTATGTATACGACATTCTACGCATGGGATCCAAAAGTAATTCGTAAAAGAATGCGGACCTTCAGTTGACCCATGGTGTTAGGATCGCGCCGATGGCATTTATTTACTATCTTTATATATTGTGCTTCTATATAGCAGAGATAAGGAAGCTTATTATATTACATGGGGAGGGTGCAGATGTGCCAAGACGATAGTTTAGTTCATGTTTCATCAAACATTTTGTGTTATCGAATCGGGCGACTGGGCACAAGCCTAGCGAGTAAACCTGAAAGGAGGCTTTCATAGATACCTGCGCTACGTTCGAACGCCAAGTATTGGCACAATTTGACATGTACGTAATACAGGTTGAATTAAATCTAACGGCAGCTTGGAACATTCCACGAGTCACTGCGCACGGGCTAATTCATGTGACAGCTGAGGTGATGGGTGGAGCAAAAACGAACTTCATTAAGTTCGATTAACGATGACAAGGAAGAAGGTATTAAGATTGTCACTTGCACGTTAACAGTCAGTTTGTCAGTTGGATTTCAAGTATTCTAAAGTTTCACAGTACTGGGAGGTTTTGTCAGAACTGTTAAATAAGTTTCCCTGACGTTAGCTTTGTCTTAATAATGGGTGATTTTAAATTTGGTTTATTTCGAAATAGCCCAATTTATTTGCCTCACTTTTGAAAAAATCTAAATGTAATGTATGTGTAAATCGTAGATTTTACAGCTTAACTACGTCATTAATTATGCTCAATGAAATGTTACGAGGAAACCAACCTAACGTAGCGGTCTGGAATCAGCAACACGCGCTAATAGAACATACGAGTAAATAAGAATCAATAGCCGCCCTCTATAAATAACCCACTGCGGCAGATTTAATCGATGTAATACACTATTTTACGACACTACCTCCTTAACTACCCGAAGTAACAGCCAGGTATGAGGCTCTAATATTTTTATAATATCATAAAACGCGTTTATCTTCCAGCAATTTAGCTGAGAGCTTCCAGTGTGTTAGTTAGAGCGAAGTTAATGTATAGTTAGCGCTAAGTTAACGTGCCGTATGTGCGACAACTTTACTTCAGTTCATACTTTAAACTTAATTAGTTATTGCAAAACACGACTTGATGCGGTCTTACTTAAGACTTAAACTTTAAGCTATAGTTACTTTGCAAAGCTGTATTAGGTTAGGCTGCCCGCTAAAGCTTTTAAAGTTCGGGCTTGATCTTGAGTTAAAAAGCTTATCGAAGAATTATTCGCCACTTCCTTGTTTTATCTTTAGGCAGTCATTTGTTTTCAACACCGGATACCGGTTTTTTTGTAAACAGGAAAAAGAGTTTCTTATTCCTGGAATATTTTGTTTTCGGGATTCAATTTCAATTTCCATAAAAGTTCGTATTTTTTATATGAGTGTCTAATTAGTAAACAAAATGTAGAAAGCAATCTTTGCCCTTTGCGGTCGCACTACGAACGTTTGAATGTGCTACGCGTGGGCCTATGCCGTAGCTAGCCGGTGCTACGGCGTAGCCCGTTCGATGCTACGACGTAGCGTCTGTGCTACGATTGCTTTGAACGAACATACAGTACATAGCAAAGTGACCTCCTTGCTTTTGATTTGAAAGTCGCGTTTACTGCGTTATACTGATTGAACCTCTAAGGTACACCATGTTAAAGAAAAATGTATTTTCATAAAAGCTTGAGTAAGTGCTAAGTTTTTTTTTCACTCATGTTAACGTGTCAAACCCAAACCCCACTTTTAATAATTGAGTCTCCACAAATATATTCGTGACTCCATTGCGTGACCAGCTCATGTTTACAGGCTCTGTTTACACTATCCGATGAAACCAAAAAACCGTACATTCTCATAAACATCCGCTTATATTTACTGGTTAGAGAAAGTTACGCAGCCTCGTATACTTCCATCTGCGTGGAGCACGATGGCCGAGCTCGGCGCGATTGATTCGGCCGGCCGCGCGGAATACGCACATTTATAACAAGCCACCCACACTCTTTACCCCGGACATGAGACAGACAACTACAAAAGGTTTGCAACAAAGATATGGTTAGGAATTGTGCAATAAATGTATCATCTATGATTTGGAATATAGCTATCTAAGATTAACTAGAGAGACTTACACTGAATTTTTTTTTTCTTTTTAATGGATTAACTTGACGTTTAGACCGCTATCCCACTGGCGATTTAGGAGCGTTGGCGTTCCAAAAACTGTTCCCAAAAAACGCAACGTTAACGTCATATTGACGCGACGTTAACGTTTGCCACTCGAGGCTCGCGTCGTCGGAGTAATGCCAACGCCCGTAAAACGCCAGTGGGATAGCGGCCTTAGATCACACTTGCCAATTCCATCACTCCACTTCTAAAGAGGACCTCAGTACAATGCTCGGTGATCTCTGTAGACCTTCTGAAAGAGAGGGTCTTAAAATGAACGTGGACAAAATCTAGGTCATGGTACATACCCATGTAGCAGAAAGATAAGATTAAAAGATAAGATTAGAGACTCGACACTCGAAGTTGTCGATGAGTACGTGTACCTGGGACAAACGTTCCAGTTAGGTAGGGCTAACTTCGAGAAAGAGTTCAACCATCGTATCTGACTTAGCTGAGCGGCGTTCGGAAAGTTGCGTTATATCTTCTCATCTCACATACCACAGTGTCTCAAGACGAAAGTGCTTGTTTCCAGTGATGACTTATGGATCCGCAACCCGGTCACTTACAATGGGCCCCATCAGGAGGCTTAAAGTCACCCAAAGGGCAATGTAGAAGGCAATGCTTGGAGTTTCCTTGCGTGATCGAGTCAGGAATGATGATATCCATATAACCCAAGGTTACCGAAATAACCCAAAGGATCGCCAAACTGAAGTGGCAGTGGGCAGAGCACATTGCTCGTAGAACAGATGGTCGATGGGGCCGAAATTTCTGCAGTGGCGACCGCATACCGGAAGACGCAGCGTTGGAAGGCCTCCCGCATTGTGGATCGATGACCAGGTGAAGGTCGCGGGTAGCCGATGGATGCGAGACGCACAGGACCTGCTGTTGTGGTGACCTTGAAAGAGGCCTATGTCTAGCAGTGGACGTCTTTCGCTTGCTGATATGATGATGAATTCCATTTTTTTTAACTCTTTAACAATAGCTTCCGCCACGTTATCGCTGGTAGAACGTCACTTGTCGGGCACCTATGGGCTGCTTCTCAATCTTTTCTGAAATAAAAAGTCTTGATATACTTTTTACTTGGCACCATGCCTCAATAGCTATTTACTTTCGAAAGATATCATATTAACACAGTTGCTACGATGCGTTTCGTTAGTAAATATTTATACAGGAAAAACCGCATTGAAGACAGGGAATCCCAAATAAACTTTTTGATCTTTGCCGACTCGTATAGCAATACAGAGGGTTGTTGAGAGTCACTTGGTCGCTGGAAGCAGAACTTTTGTACTTCCCTATACAGTGTCCGCACGCACCTGTAGCGCAACCCCTTTGTTTAAACCCCCCTCCCCCCTCAGTTAATATCCTCGGGTGAAGCACGGGGATATAATCAAATAACTCGGCTGGAACAATTGTTTGTCCGCTTATAAGTGAAATATTAGTATAGGAACTTTTTACGAACAGAAAAGTTTGACATGGGATCGTTGCTTTTGTTTTTTCCGGATTGTAAAACCGATATCAGTGTACTGAAGCACACTCAGAAAATATATGCTAAATAATGAAAATAAGACGTATTCCATAAAATACTGGTTTCGTTATCTATTGATGTTTAATTTACCATGTGATATCATTCCGTAATTATAAGAAATCATTTTTTTCGGTAGGCTGACCAATGGTTATTTACCATGGATAACAATTTTTGTAGATTCCTGGCCAGCGACAGAACATAACAAGTAACAAGAGTGAACTGAGATCTTTCATAACAAAATGATTAAGTAGAGACAGTACCTATGTATGAAGGTTATATCAACATTTAACATAAAACCAACCGCCGCTATTCAGAACCGAACAAGCTCCAACTGCGAGTACATCCTGTAAAACTACACTCAGTTTAACTACTCCACGTTTGTCAAATTAAACCGGCGACACTTGCATACACCGGTTGACATAACGCGCCAACTTTCAACCCCACATAAATCATCCCCTCTCGTCACCCCCCGTCACCCTCCCGTCACCGGAGGATGACGGGGGTGACGGGAGGGTGACGTTATCTTACCAAATTAATTCTACTTACAAATCTTTGTGCCTGCGCCCTTTCACGATGAATGGAAGTTCGAGAGGGAAGTTTATGTGACTTGATATCAGTCGGAGTTGTCTTTGGTTTGTGTGATTAAATGCCGGTGATGTGTGTCAATGGGCTCGCGGGTAGATTACTAAAAACTCCATTAAAATTATCAGAATTCGTCTAAGTGCACTTCGGATTTTTTCAATTTACCATTATATTCAAAAATAAAATATTCGCCTAGCCAATATACTCGTATGTGTGTCGTTTCTGCAGCCTCATGGTAGTTACACATAAGGCCCACATAACACGCAATAGTGTTCGCACATATACACGTACGTATACGTATGTACTTATGTATATTCCCAGCTCAGCACTGAAATCGTTTTACATCGTGTCTTCCAATTTAGCATTTTACCGCTCGCTCGTAGCTCTCTCATTGCAAGTAATATAATTTGATGTCGCCCTGTAATGTGTTCCTTTCCTTTATACATTGTTTCCGTTCGCATTTGTTACGCAAATCAATCCCGAAATACCACCGAGGATAGAGTCAACAAAAAGATTCGTAAAATCGGATCGGAGGGAATCACGTAATTTATAAAAGCGGGTTCTGACTGGCGTTGATGTATTGAAAAGATGCCCGACATCAAATCAGATGTGGCCAAGTGGGGGTTGACCTTCACGCGTACGTTGTGCTCACAATACAGAACCGATACAGAAAGAGCTCCAGTACACACGCGAAGCTCGTCTTAATCCCTTTCAAGAATTGTTGTTCAAATATCAGAGAATGGACCCTTTCAATTACAATCAGGCGCTTAATTAGAAGGGAGCCGGGAGTGTTTATTAAGGTCTGTAGGGTCGGAATCAATGGCCAGTGTTCAGGACTATGTACGGGTTTGTCGCCGGAGCATAATCTGCCAGCTTTGGGTATTGGCGCGATTTTGTTTACTTGTTATTGTGAGGCTCGGTGCTTCTGTATCGCAGTTTATAGTGTCTGGTGTTCAAACGAACATTGAACTTGTTGAAATCGCATGGCAAGTTTGACTTCGAAAAGCCAATTTAGCATTTCAATAAAACGTTAGGTTCTATTGACGTTTCTGTTTGAACCATCAAAAATCTATAGATATCAAATTTTTAATTTTTTATCAATTAATTCTTAAGTTATCTTGGCTGTGTCAATGTCTAGCTGAGTTCATTTGTAATTATAATACCAAAATTAAGGTATCTGTCTATTTAGCCCACTGCACTCTGCCCTCCTGCCCCACTGCCCCACTGCTGGCTTTCCTTACCTTTTTTCACACATTTCATTTATCCCAAAACAGAAAATTGCTGAGATCATTAAACGCGAGATAACATTTCATGAATCACTTGACGCGGGGAGGTAAGCAGAGCGCTTGACCTAGTCTACGCCGGCAGCTTACCGCGGGCGGCGGTGACAGGTGTACACTTAACGTCGCTCGCAGCCGCTCATACGATAAACACTCGAGAGGATTCCTTACGATGGCTTTAAATCAACACGGGGATATCTGAGGGACGGAATAACAAGCATTTAAGGAATGAACACGATTTTCTTTTTTAATCGCGGTAATCTTAATTAGGTAAAGTGTCATTGTTAATGCTGCTAGATCTGTAGAGAAATACAGTGTTCCATTTATGACACAGAAATGCTCATTGAAGTATCCCAAAATATTTGGAAGGCTAGGTTTTGTGAAACTTAGAAAGCATTTACACATCACATCACATCACATCACATCATCACACTAATATTATAAAGGCGAAAGTTTGTGAGTGTGTGTGTATGTTTGTTACTTCTTCACGCGCACCCGGCTGGACCGATTTAGATGAAATTTGGTATAGAGAATGCTTGAGTCCCGGGAAAGGATATAGGATAGTTTTTATCCTTAGGATAATTTTCGACATTCACGCGGGCGGTGCCGTGGGCGGCTGCTAGTTATCCTTTAAATGTTGCAAAAGATTGGGTACAAGTAGTGGTTTTTTACTTCTTAGCAAGAAGTAAAATAAAAAAAAAATTGTGATCATTCGTAAGTCGCAACAATCTTTTCTTTGGAAGACTTACTCATTACTTAAGAAAAAACATAATTTTAGTTCGTAGCAAGATAACTTTTCGCTGCAAAACATCCCTTTTACAATATGTAACAAATATATATAATATATATTTTTTGTATACCTATACTAGAGCAAAAATGTGTTTCTTAGTTGAAGTTAATTTATAAATCTCATTTTAAGTGAACTATGTCGTTCTTATGAGAAATAAATTTCTTTAAACCTATATCGTATTTAGTAAGTAAACGTCGCACATTGTGCCAACTTACTGAACTTGTAACGAGATGATGAAGCCGTTTCAAGTCAGACGTGTGAGTTACGTAATTAGTAGCTCCTAATGATCCGATGTGTAACACAATACGCTGAGTATTAAGAAGGCATGAGTAATTATGTAGACTGACGAGATCCGCGCATTTGCTCGCATACAACTTGTACGCAGACATCACGACAGAGTTGCTTGCTATTCCAACCTTATTTTCTGGGCTCTAAGTATTTCCATAATACTCAATCATTCAAATTACTTATTTCGAGTAGGTACCAATGACACTCATAGTTTTAGTAACGATTAACTTTCTTCTTACTATGTCATGTGTGATACAATAATATAAAATAAAACTTATACATTCTACTATTCTACTAATATTATAAACGCGAAAGTTTGTAAGTATGGATGGATGGATGGATGTTTGTTACTCTTTCACGCAAAAACTACTGAATGGATTTTGATGAAATTTGGCACAGTGATAGATTATGGTCTGGAATAACACAGAATACTTTTTATCCCGGGAATATGTTCCCTTGGAATAATTTTCGACAATCACGCGGGCGGAGCCTCGGGCGGCAACAAATACATAAATAATCCCGTTCAACACAGTAGCCTGTCTGTCGGTGAAGCATCCATGCCCAGGATGTTATTGCACAATTGCACTTCTATTACAATAGATGTGCAATTGTGAATGTTTAAAAGTTGAGAAAATCATCTTGTGTCATAATAAAGGTAGCTCTACATCAATACGGCTGAAGATTTTATCATAAAGCGAAGCTCGCTTCAAACACAGCATTCCACTTTCCCTACAACTCTACAAATGGCTGGTCGGTACATATCTCATCCTATTCTGTGCGAGCGTGTTCTCATACCTATGAACTGTCCGCTATATCCACACAATGAACTTTCATACCCATTTCTCTATGCCCAATATTTCAGCAAATAACAACACTTTTATGAATGAATAAACTTCTAACAGTACGGAATAGGGCATTCCATATCTAATGCTTTCTTTCTTGAATCGTACACTTAAATAAAATTCATGTACCGGATAAATTATTCCACAAACTTTATCTTGTTTTTGTAATATCAAGCAACGGGCAATCACTTCGGGCATTTGCCCAAAATATGACGCATTGTGACTTACCCGAGCTGATATTTTATACGGACATAATAAAAAGGCCGTTCCCCTTTTTATTTTTAATAACTTCTACCTGCAAGTATCTCCAAGCAAGTAAAACGTTTACTGCAATCAATAAACAGAAAACATTCCATTAGAATATCGATGCGGGAATAAAAAGGGATAAATATAAAAGGGTGTTGGTATAAACAGGGAACGCACGTAAATTCGGCGATGCGATAAACCGCGGTCCAATATCGTGGAGAATGAATCCCGAAGACAAATTGTGTGGCGCGCGATAAAACGCGTTCGTCGGCGGCGGCGGCGGCGCGGCGCAATATCGCGCGGCGCAAATAAACTCGCGCGCGACTGTTTGTACGCCGGAATTAAACGCCGCCGAGTGATCGCCTTGTTTATGTACATGGAGGTATGTGTATTGGGTTTACATACGACACACATTTTTTCGGTGTTAGGGGTTTGTATCGGGAATTGAAATTACATTGGCAAATATTAATGCTTTGCGTAAGTGACGTCTGTGTTGATGCGTGACCATCCATTATTTATCGAGTTTTCTCCGTGCCTTGGCAAGCACCATTAAGCCGTCAGTCGTTACGGATAGTCAGAAGCCACAAAATCATGCATCATTTTTGCCAAGGGGTATTTATTGTGTTACCCAGCTACGGGGTTGAGGAGATCTGTGATAGGCTCCATGTAAAACACTGGTATTCAGAAGCATCCGATAAGACTGGAAGCCGATCCCAGCATAGTTGCGAAGGAGCAGGCAGATTGATTGTAAGTGGCTCAATATTCTAAGAAAACTGAGTGCAACTCTTTCGCACAATGCGGCAATAGTACAAATCACTCGGCCAATAAGAGTGCGTGATTACAAGTAGCGTGAGCGCGGTGGCCGGGGGGCGGCGCGTTGGCAGCGGTTGACGCATCAATCATGCGTAATTTGACGTGGCTAAAACACGTCTTAACGCGGCTAAGTGTGGTGCAAATGCATGGGTTTAGCGGTTGAATATTAAGTTCTATTGTATTCTGAAAATTCCTGACGTTGACTATTACGTTGAGAATATAAAATTTATGTTTCACACTTAAAATTAAAGCTATTTATTTTAGTAAATCTTACAATTTTCATTTTTTGAACGTCAACATTTATAAAAGACGGTCCCCTGAAATGTCCCAGCATTACTTTTGTATAAGCTGGGAAGTAGAGGTGACACAGCAAACTCGCAATACTGTTCTTGTATTTTATTTTATCAGTAAACTGTTATAAAAAATAAGGTCTCCGTAGTATATATTTTTTGAAAACGTGAAAAAAATTAAATAGATCTGGCGCCAAGCGTTTTGAAAGTACCAAGACAAGAAAAGACTTTCCAGAAAATCTCTCCAGTTTATGACTCACATAATTCAAAAGGAAATGATTAAACACGTTGTTCATATTATTACAAGCGTTGTTTTTTTATCTGTGCAAAATAAAGCAATTATTGTTGCGCGAAGAGCGGAACAATTTGTTGCCTACAATAGCTGTGCACGCGTTTAAAGAGATTGCCAATCAATCCCGTTAACCCGGGATTATGAACCGTGACGATTTAACGAGAAATGTTCGCCGGCACGGGACGCGAGACGCGGGACGAGCATTGTTTTTATTTTATTTAATTGTAGGTGAGCCTTTGCTGAGCATTACGATTTGTTCCTTATCGCACGCTCCGCCGCGCAACAAAGAAATATCGTCAAATTACGATTGAATAAGAATTTTTCTTTGTCACGTCTTCAATTTGTTTCGTAAAAAAGATTACAGAATCCGAGTTTACAATAAAATTGTAATAAAGTTGCAGGAGTTCAACCAAAAATATTACGCTAGCCAGTCCTCCAGGCGTCGTTAACAGAGTCGCCAGAGAATAATTCTGTCTGACCTATGTAGCTATTTCTGCTACAGATTTATTACAGTGGAATTCTTGCAAAAGGACAGCGATTATTACTTATTTTCGTTATAGTACAGACAATAAAGTCCGGTCATCCCGGGGGCGACATCAAACAAACCCCATTAGAATCCCGTAAAGTTACGACCCTATAAAGAGTTCTCCGTCATTAAAACAAAAAGTTAATAATCATATGATAATTTATACGGAACAGTGTAGCATGCATTTTAATTAGGACAGTAACTCAAGTCTGAAGTTGGTCTCGGGGTAGCGGAGTAGCGGGCATCCGGCGCTGGAGTTGAGGTGATAAATAGTGTTCCCGGCACTAAATCACACCTTTATATGAAGGCATCCGAATTAAGGCGCTTCCACAAACGCTATTCTTATCCGGGATTGTAGTGTCACCTTTGTGTTGAATTAGAAAAATATACGAGACGCGTAATAAATATAGGGGCGACGCCTTTATAGAGCGACGTCGTGATGAATTGCAGGCGTAATGCGCGCTCGCATAAAAAGTTAAGAAATTGTTGGCGGCGTAAATTAAGATTTTAGTCTTGGCATTTTGGACCCAAGTTTTTAATCATTTCACTTTGTACAACTATTAATCTTTGTTTACGTTCGTAATAATTTAGCTTTAATTTAGACGTTGGTATATGTTTTTTCAGACAGTTTTGTCGTGATGACATTTGAAATATTACATGAACTATTGTAACAACGACAATGTCTTTCATTTTAACAAAGCAACATAGCGTTACATGTTGCGGGCAATGGATTAGGTACCTACATTATTTCCTTTAACTTCCTCCGTATAGTTATGAAGAAAATTGCAATAGGAGTACAGCCGGTCGATTCTATAAACATTTCGAAGTGAAGGCTTGGGTGAAGTGATCATTTCATCTTGATAACATGGATTGTCAACTCACTTCGTGATCACTTCACCCAAGCCTTCACTTCGACATGTTTACAGAATCGCACTGCAGTTTTGATCAAGAACAGCCACTTCACTCTAATTACACAAAACAAATTCCTATAAGGAAACAAATGAAATGCATTGTGTTTGCCTGGAATACGTAACACGATCCGTACGAATCCTTTCAAATATTCCGCGTTGTTGGCCTGCGTCCCACCGTCTATGTATATTGTGTGTGCACTGCGCCGCTATGCAAGCCACGTGGTTGCAGCTGAGTTATGATGTAGCCGTGAGCACCAGATATTGTTTGTGTGGGGTAGGCACCTCAGTGGATATTGTGTGTCCACTAAAATTAAGAGTAAAGTTGCGAGGTGAGGAAATCTAAACGATAGTCCCTGAATAAGATGTTGCTGAAACAATATCATTTAATAAAACTAGTAAATATAGTAATACTATGTGTTATTATTGGTTTCAGTAACGTGTAAAACTATTTTGGCTTCGGGCAATTCTAATAAAATACATATAATCATTACTCTAATTCTTAACATAAAATAGATACAAAACATAGATATATAGATTTAAAACATGCATAAAACGCACTCTATGTAGACAGGCATATTATAAACTGGAAGATTATATCCTTGATAAAAATGCTTGGCTAAATGCCGGTCCTGCTCCACAGCCTCAGCCGCTTGGTTCCACTAGTTAGGTTTTATATTTGGAAGAGATGCTCACCCTCTTTTATGTCTAATAATAATACTATTCCGCATAATCTTATATTATGTTTGGAATAAACTTTTCTTTTTCTGTATTTTCAGATTGATATTCATAGTTTTATATAATTTAGAAGCAATTTTTATTTCAAGTTCTGTAAATGTGAGAACCCTGGACCATTATGTTAATAGATAGTTTCCTTGTTTGACATGAAATAGCAGGGGCAGTTGAGGGTGTGTCATGCTCACTCCAATGTCTCGCTGATGGTGGCGCGTGTATCGGATCATTCAGTTCCCTTCAAAATGGTTGAGCTGAATGGTGCTGATGCACGCGTCATGTTCGTGAACGGGCGCCGTCAGTGGAGACTGGTCATCCCTTGGTTGCCACTGCCTCATTTTAATATTTCATACTATAAATTGTTTTTTTTCTTTCTTTACATTGTTCTCATATATAGAAGCAACAAGGTTTATGTAACCAGGATTTTTGTAAACATAAAATGATTTAAAAGAGTGTCCGTGGAGTTTCTTGCACGTTCTTCTCCATAGAGATCTACGCTTGCGAACGTGCAAATAGCTTCATGTTTTTGACGGACTGACTTTGACAATTCAAAAGTACCTGATAATGGTTTATTTGAAATAAATGCTTTGACTTTGACTTTGACTTTGACTTTGATACCCTCCTCCAGCTGAAGCTGAGCGATATTATTATAACTAACACATACCCAAAGCTATTAACAGTGAAACATTTCCCTATTCCAAGAAATTATGTAAACCAGTCAGCTGCAAATACACAGCAATGTTTTGTTAATAATTAAAGTTTCGTGTAATCCACGCTCACCGGGTATGGCAAGAAAATGTCTCGGAGCACCCTGGGGGCGAGGGTTGTCTCTCACTGACACGTGAAGTGACGCGAACTGTTTCCGATTGCTATACCTACAATAAAATGTCTCGGAGCACCCTGGGGGCGAGGGTTGTCTCTCACTGACACGTGAAGTGACGCGAACTGTTTCCGATTGCTATACCTACAATAAAATGTCTCGGAGCACCCTGGGGGCGAGGGTTGTCTCTCACTGACACGTGAAGTGACGCGAACTGTTTCCGATTGCTATACCTACAATAAAATGTCTCGGAGCACCCTGGGGGCGAGGGTTGTCTCTCACTGACACGTGAAGTGACGCGAACTGTTTCCGATTGCTATACCTACAATAAAATGTCTCGGAGCACCCTGGGGGCGAGGGTTGTCTCTCACTGACACGTGAAGTGACGCGAACTGTTTCCGATTGCTATACCTACAATAAAATGTCTCGGAGCACCCTGGGGGCGAGGGTTGTCTCTCACTGACACGTGAAGTGACGCGAACTGTTTCCGATTGCTATACCTACAATAAAATGTCTCGGAGCACCCTGGGGGCGAGGGTTGTCTCTCACTGACACGTGAAGTGACGCGAACTGTTTCCGATTGCTATACCTACAATAAAATGTCTCGGAGCACCCTGGGGGCGAGGGTTGTCTCTCACTGACACGTGAAGTGACGCGAACTGTTTCCGATTGCTATACCTACAATAAAATGTCTCGGAGCACCCTGGGGGCGAGGGTTGTCTCTCACTGACACGTGAAGTGACGCGAACTGTTTCCGATTGCTATACCTACAATAAAATGTCTCGGAGCACCCTGGGGGCGAGGGTTGTCTCTCACTGACACGTGAAGTGACGCGAACTGTTTCCGATTGCTATACCTACAATAAAATGTCTCGGAGCACCCTGGGGGCGAGGGTTGTCTCTCACTGACACGTGAAGTGACGCGAACTGTTTCCGATTGCTATACCTACAATAAAATGTCTCGGAGCACCCTGGGGGCGAGGGTTGTCTCTCACTGACACGTGAAGTGACGCGAACTGTTTCCGATTGCTATACCTACAATAAAATGTCTCGGAGCACCCTGGGGGCGAGGGTTGTCTCTCACTGACACGTGAAGTGACGCGAACTGTTTCCGATTGCTATACCTACAATAAAATGTCTCGGAGCACCCTGGGGGCGAGGGTTGTCTCTCACTGACACGTGAAGTGACGCGAACTGTTTCCGATTGCTATACCTACAATAAAATGTCTCGGAGCACCCTGGGGGCGAGGGTTGTCTCTCACTGACACGTGAAGTGACGCGAACTGTTTCCGATTGCTATACCTACAATAAAATGTCTCGGAGCACCCTGGGGGCGAGGGTTGTCTCTCACTGACACGTGAAGTGACGCGAACTGTTTCCGATTGCTATACCTACAATAAAATGTCTCGGAGCACCCTGGGGGCGAGGGTTGTCTCTCACTGACACGTGAAGTGACGCGAACTGTTTCCGATTGCTATACCTACAATAAAATGTCTCGGAGCACCCTGGGGGCGAGGGTTGTCTCTCACTGACACGTGAAGTGACGCGAACTGTTTCCGATTGCTATACCTACAATAAAATGTCTCGGAGCACCCTGGGGGCGAGGGTTGTCTCTCACTGACACGTGAAGTGACGCGAACTGTTTCCGATTGCTATACCTACAATAAAATGTCTCGGAGCACCCTGGGGGCGAGGGTTGTCTCTCACTGACACGTGAAGTGACGCGAACTGTTTCCGATTGCTATACCTACAATAAAATGTCTCGGAGCACCCTGGGGGCGAGGGTTGTCTCTCACTGACACGTGAAGTGACGCGAACTGTTTCCGATTGCTATACCTACAATAAAATGTCTCGGAGCACCCTGGGGGCGAGGGTTGTCTCTCACTGACACGTGAAGTGACGCGAACTGTTTCCGATTGCTATACCTACAATAAAATGTCTCGGAGCACCCTGGGGGCGAGGGTTGTCTCTCACTGACACGTGAAGTGACGCGAACTGTTTCCGATTGCTATACCTACAATAAAATGTCTCGGAGCACCCTGGGGGCGAGGGTTGTCTCTCACTGACACGTGAAGTGACGCGAACTGTTTCCGATTGCTATACCTACAATAAAATGTCTCGGAGCACCCTGGGGGCGAGGGTTGTCTCTCACTGACACGTGAAGTGACGCGAACTGTTTCCGATTGCTATACCTACAATAAAATGTCTCGGAGCACCCTGGGGGCGAGGGTTGTCTCTCACTGACACGTGAAGTGACGCGAACTGTTTCCGATTGCTATACCTACAATAAAATGTCTCGGAGCACCCTGGGGGCGAGGGTTGTCTCTCACTGACACGTGAAGTGACGCGAACTGTTTCCGATTGCTATACCTACAATAAAATGTCTCGGAGCACCCTGGGGGCGAGGGTTGTCTCTCACTGACACGTGAAGTGACGCGAACTGTTTCCGATTGCTATACCTACAGTAAAATCAATAAATCAACCAAGTCTTTTCCAACCGTGTCGGGTCCAATCAGTTACCAGATGCAGCTGAAAATCAGTATTTTGTATGGCACGGCTGTCTATGTTACGGACTAAGATCCCAGACCTACCTTATTTTCTCACTAACAAAATTTGTGGGATAGAGTAGTGTTAGTACGTACTTTAAACATACGCATACCTTCTAGCTTAGGCATACATGTAAGGTCTCTCAGAACTTGAGAGGCTGCATCTCCATCGCAAGACTTATCGAGTTATCGGGTTCACGTCGCTGGCATAACTTCAGATGTTTTATCTTTGTAGGCCATACGGTACAGCCGCAGGTAACAGTGGAATCACGTGTGCCTGTTACGTGATGCTAGGCGATAAGGCTTCAGTAATAACACGTCGCTAACTATCGCTTGCCGAGGAGCTTGCAAACTGCGTGACTTGATCTAAAAGGGCTGAAAGTTGGGGAACGATGTTTTAGAATTAAATGTGGATGTGGATTGTAGAGATGGATAAGCCAAAGGTTTATAGAAAACTTTGTAGTCGTCGTCAGAATGGGTTATGGAATTGAACACTCTGGCCAAACTGTGAAAGATGAGGACAAAATTCAATTTGAGCGCATATTGATGCACTCAGCTTGAGGTCTTCAAGTCGGCGCCAACAAACGATTTCCGCATCTTTCCCGGGATCGTCACCATTAAGTCCAGGTCTTTATGGGATATCAAAATGTAAGTGGGTTTCTCAATTAAAGTTAGATATATTGCTTCACAATAGAAATTGAATTATGTGCTTGTCTGTAAGTAACTTCTTTGCACAGGATTCATCTCGTAAATGTTATTAAAAATATTGTTTGGTAAAGAGGTCGTTGTTATGCCTATGTTAAATAAATAAATACGTACCTAACTCCTTGAAAAATCCTACTAACACTTCCGTAAACAACAAATTCCAGCACACATTTAATCTGCAGCCTACAATGCCACTAAACACCATCATCCAGCGCGCTACAATGTAAACTCTGTAACGTTTGCGTTACTTCAGTGTAGTCGGCCGCGGCGACCGCAGCGCCACCGCCGGCTACGGCGCGCGCTGGCACTAAACCTGCGTCAGACAGCCAGTACGGATGCCACAAGGAATTACTGGACTACGGAGTCATATTTCTGACGTAGTTATAACGCAATATTACGCGTGTTTCCCTTGCAGATTTCAGCAGAGGTTTAGTTTCAACAGTACTCATATTTCGCCAGTTATCTATAAGTGTATTAGAGCTGAGACACAAATACAGAATAAAGTACAAATGCAGGGGCCACTAGAAGGTTTAGATGAAAAGCCAAATAACACTTTGTCAGACCACGAAATAAGCGCCTTGTATTCAGCAGTTGTGCTTGCGGCCAGTAACCCAACAAACAAACTATATAATATATAAGGATATCTATTTATTTTGAAAATAAATCATAGACTGTGTTACTTCCTGATAATTTAGCTTTCTATTGGTGAAAAAATGGTTTAAATCGGTCCAGTAGTTTCGGAGCCTATTCGGTACAAACAAACAAATACGATCCTCAATACCTAATATAATATAATGTTAGTATAGAAGTACTAAGTGCCTAGGTCATATCTTCATAGAACGGGCATGTGACAATAGTTTTGATAATGAATGTATGACTGTTGAAATAACGACTAAAAAGAACAATGGAAGGAAATACATGTTTGCCTTTACCAAAAAATTGGGTCCTCATCCCAAGAGGATGAAGATGAAGATGATGATAAGTAGTAGTTTTATAACAATGTAAGGTATCTTTCCAGTTATAACTGCAGTACCTAAAATGAACTGGCGGCGACAACATCTGTCTAGAAAATACTTTTATGTTTTGAGAATACTCTTCCTAGCGTAACGATACAGATTTCGATGAAGCAGTTCTAAGATTTGTCGAGTTTGTGACGTTAAAGTTGAGAAGTAATTAAAGTGGATTTAGTTTTATAACTGCTTCTGCTAAGAAACTATAATATTTTTTAACAAAATTAATTTCAAATCTGCAATTATAGATGCGAAGGCCCCATGATTTGGGAGTAAAAAACACAAAATTGGTTTGAGTGGAGACGTCACGTTGTGTGCAGGGGTAAGTGCAGGCATCTGAAGATAATGGTCGGAATAAGACAAAAAACGCAACGATTTGAGAGGGAACACCAGCAGTTACCATTTATCAGGGTGTCAATGGTGTTCTGACATGTCCACTCTTTGCTCGGAGTTCTTCGGCTAAAGTTACACAAATACAAATTGAAACACGGCAATTTACGGTGTCCGTACTTCCTCGGATAAGCCTTTTCACAAAACTGTCACCACTTACAAATACAATATTGAAAACATCAGTGAAATAAACCAAATAAAATGGATTTCGACTATCAAAGACATTGGATTGAGACTCGGTAATGTAAATACGACCGTTGTCTTTTCAAAACTCGAAAATTTGTTCCACAATTCTCATCAGTACCTACATTGTGTCAAAAACTCGTAATACAAAATGAGCCATTACGTCTCTTTTGATGGGTAGCGCTAAGCCGAAAAATTAAATTCAAAATCACCGCCAAAACGTTGAAAAGGCTCTAAAGTTTATTTAACAGGGGCTTTAAGAAACGCCGAGACTCACCGACTTGTTTATCCGAGATGAAAGACATTATGGCGCAAGTAGTAAGCGATTGGATTCCAGATAAGTAACGCCACTAAATATTGCTGGGACCCGCGAGGAGCTGTTAGAAAAGTAGGAACAGGAATGATTAAAAGAAAATATATTCTTTTCTCCACAAAATATAATTTCTAGAGATTGCCTTCTTCAGTTTTCTTTTAATATCGTCGCGAATAAATATGATTACGAGTACGTAACCTCATAAAGAAAAAGCCTTCTGACGCAAAATATCTACCTTCAAAATCAAATCTAGCAAATTGCTGTCGTGCTTACAATTTTATTAGCAAGAAAAACATTTTACGAGTGTTCGTCCTTCAGGACGCGACAGTTTTCATGATTCATTAGCTGTGTTACAACAGTCCCCCGCTGCTCCTGTGTTCGCTGCTCGTCTCACACTTCCACCGCTGCGGGCACAAAGCACCGTTGTATTAAGTCGTAAATTAATTTTACCTTCATCCCGTGGAGGCACGGGTCTCGTAGTAATGAGGTGCACCTTATACTACTATTTACACACATTTCTTTACAAAACTCGGCCGTATAAAAACCCAAAGGAAAATGGTTCCAGCGAAATTTAGCTGAAGCTCTTTAATCCTATTTAACAACGGGCCTTACTTCATTTACAAACGGAGCAGATAAGCCCCAGTTCACATTCCAAATATTCGTTTTGTTGATCTTTTTTTAGATAAAACATGCCCTGATATCTGTGCAGTTCACTTGAATCTCCTCTCTCGCTATAAAAATGCGGTGAATTATCTGCTTCAGAAAATTTTTCTTGATCCAAATCACGTTTTATTTTTCTAATTCTGTTTTCGTTTAGATTGCCCTGTGATATTTTTTCTCCTAACTTCATCAAACAAATTCCATTTTGTGCAAAATGAAGCTAAGAGCGCTCGTAACAGCATCGATGAAAATTCAATTTAGAAAAATCACGAACTTTACGACTAGTGAATGAGCTTCGAGATAAAATTATTATGTAATTTAAGTGAATAGACACATAAAATCATCGTTATAATAAAAGGCATTCATTTCGTTTTAAGCCCAAAAGCTATAATTTGTTCAATAATTTTATGATTTCAAAAGGAATACCATTTTACAAATAATATTGAACGAAGCGCGTAGGAATGTAATTGTCCGAATACCATACTACAATTGATACAAGCTAATGACTTGCGAAATTAAAAAACGAACGAGCGAGTTAAAAGGACTGAAATCGCATTAAAATCCAAAACGACACCAACAAAAAAGGTTTTAACTCCAATTATTACCCATTCCGTATCTGTCTTACACGGGACCGTGAGCAAAAAAGGGACGAGGGGACAAAAAGAGCCCGCGATAATGGTCCCACGCACTAGCGACAGCCTCGGGCCATTTTAGGGTTTAGTACAATGGGGACGCTTGAACGGTAATCGACGTTTTATAAGAAGCACTACAGAGCGGTTACGTCACCGCGACCTTTTCACTGTACTACTTGATAGCCTTTGTGTTGCTCTCATTAGAGCCACTTTGGATTCTCTTTCAGTGACTGAGCTTCTATCGGATAATGCAGTTACGACAGATATAGGCCTTTTTAGTGGCTTCGACAAATTTCTCACTTATAAACCGTTTCTTTAACCTTTTTACAGTCAAAGAGTTCTGCAAGTTATAGATACAGTTTTATTTAGAACGGCTTTGAACGCGGTCCAAAAAGTCAATCGTAAAGCGCTTTCTCGCTGATTCGTACAAATGCGACACACGGTGTTGGCGCAAGAATTTTATAATTCGTTGGAACTGTTCCGCCACGTGGCTTCAAAATATGAAAAAAACCGGTCATGTGCGAGTCGAACTCGTGCGGCGCCGAGGGGTCCGGACCTACCCATTATACAACCATAAAAAATTGGTATCATTTTTATTGGTGGCAGGCGTCAACTATAGCGTTAACCTTTAATTTTCAACTTTTTTATTTTTTGGAACCTTCATTTGTGCTGTAGCTTACTAGGTCCACCCGTTCCTGAGAAAATCGGTGGTGACACACGGACAGACAGACGGACAAGAGATTGATCTTATGAGGGTTCCTTTTTTTACCTTTTGAGGTACGGAACCCTAACAACGGTGAGAAAATTGCTCCACTCATCATCATTACTAACTCCAGCGACAAAAGAAAGACTTCTAGACTTGGAAGTGAGAATTTGACATCCGATCAAACATACATTTATCTTCGCCATTTGCTAAGCAGAGAAATTTGATAAGTGCCACTCGCAAAAAGCCCGATTTACTTAATGCAAGATAAAATTTAGACATCCTCACGGTAACGGTGAGGTTGTTCTAGAAAATTCCCTTTAGAAGCGGAATATTCGAGCAGGAGAGGGGAGCACTCAACGGAACGCTAATGGCATCGTTTTAAAAGGAAACGAAAATAATAAATTATTGACATCATCTTTTCTATCGCGCCTTGGAAATTATTTATTTTATCAGTACAGTGTTAATGCCCGCCGGCGTCTGTTGAAAATAATGCTCTTTGCACCGGTCAATGAAATGGAAACAGATGTTAAATGTATGAAATGCTGATGGAATTTCCGATAGCGGTGAGATTTATTCCGTGTTTTCTGCGTAGGTATATTGTGATCGGATTAATACTGCGTCGCTCTGGCGGGCGGATCAGATGAATATTGAACCAAAAAATAATAATTTAACCAGGATCACTGTTTACGAGTCATTCCTAATGCAGATACAGGTTTATTAATACTTCGAAAGTGTTTGATGAGTTCGAGATTGGATATCATGTTAAAGTCTATTTATTCAAACGAATTATTAGATTTAATAATTCAGTACCAATTTTATATTATTATGAGTAGATCTGAAATTTTGCAAACATAAAACACGATTCGCACACAACATTGCCAAAACGAAATCTGTAACAGAAACAGGCGAAGTACCACTGAACTTACAAACTCAAAACAGTTCAGTTAAACTAATTGTACAATACAAACAATGCGGTAACCGTGTGGCCCTAACGATCGCTGCAGGTGGAGGCTGGAGCTCGGAACTAACAGACAGATACAAGTAACTGTGTATACAATACGGTCGCACAAAGGAGGCATCGTATGAGATAACAAGGGGGAGAAGTAGCGGCCCCATTACGCTGCCTTGAGGTACTCCACCCTTTAATGAACGCTAGGACACCGCTAAAGTGAAGTGTTCTTGTTGCTTTAATGGTTTTATTCACACGTTTGGTGTGGCTTTTAATTACTTTATAATCATAAAATGTGACATAAATGTTTTTGTATTTCTTCGGATGGTTTTACGAGTCTAAGGCTTATGTGGGGAAGCTATTATAACGTTGAATATAAAAATGTTATTTGTATACTGAAATAAAAAATGTGTTTGCTTGGCAGATAAAATATGGTTTCATTATTACAGTTAGGAACTTTATAAATTGGTGTTGACAGATGAAAATAAAGAACAGTGGTGTGCACGGGGCTGGTGCCAAGTGGCGATTGGAGCAAAGACCCACTGGCGACTAACAATAATCTGGCTTTGGCACGCGTCCGACTCAGTGCAACCGTGTTGGGATATTAAGCTTCGCAATGTGATTTGACTCGCCACATTGGTCTAGTGGCACTAGCACAGCTGCAAAACATATGAACCCGTGTGAAATACCTATGTAAACGAAAAGTCTTTTTAATACGAAACAAATTAAGTGTTATGCACCGTAAAGCTTGGTCCTGACAAATTTTCACTCCTCCACTGAACTGGCACTGTCATATATATAAATAGATACTGACTGAACCTAAGTATCTTTATTAACTGACAATATGTCGACCTTTCCCTCTAATGGAAGCAAAACAATTGCCATTAGCGATGCAATCTTTTGAAAAAAAAAATGTATTATATAAAATGTTGTTATTATTTGGTTCCCACATGAAAATTCATTCAAGTAAACGATGTCTCCCAACACAATTCTTAAACAATTTATACGTGTTTGCAACAAGTTTGAGCTAAATAAATTTATCGTCAGATTAGTGCCAAACTCACTCACGGATCGATTTAATTACGAGCCTCTTCAAACTAATGGGTGAGGCCCACTTAATGTACAAATAGGCCGGTCGGATTGTAATCTGGATAGAGATTAGGCAGGGATTGAGGAGGTCATCGCACAATCCTCCCCGACGGTCATCAATGTAGCAAGCTATACTATAATGGTATTAGTTTCAGCCGTGATGATGTGTTCACTCCAATGTCAGCTGATTGCTATATTGTTTCGATTGCCATTTGAAGATTGATTGATAGATTTATCTTTAATTGAAACTTGTTAACAAATTTCTATGGTTTTAATTTATACGAGAGTAATATGAAAATTCTTTTTTAATAACAATTTTAATGTTGAGTTTAAGATGTGTTAGTACAAAACTAATTTAATGTTCACAAAATAATTTAATCAAATTTTAAGAGCACGTTTACGTTACTTTTAAGGGTAGACCTCATAAATATCATCCAAAATTTAAGGTCACATTACGAAAAGAGGTAAATTTTACTAAAAACTTTTTTCTTGTGATAATCTTTTTCGTGAAATATTTAAGATTAGTTAAACGAAAATAGAAGTAATATTCAAAAGCATCGAGTAGGTTCGAAGTAGTTTTGCGCAATATACTGAGAATGTTTTAACAAAGTTAGTTCGATATTATGTAATAGAAAATCTTCATTGTAAGCAGACATAGTGTCTAGTTGGAAAGCGATTCAGTATGTGTGCGTTATGGATGAATTCGAAATTGATCGTAAACTATGTTAATTATTCCGCTGCGACAAAGGAGTGCGGCGCTCCGGCTTTGAAGTTTGACATATTAATGCCCTAACACTAAGTCAACGGGAACTTCAGTGAGCTCATACAAGCTTTTAAGACGTGTATCCTCTCGATAATCGACTTAGTCGGTCGGATATTGATATAAAGTTATATTAAAAGAAAAAGAGAGCATGAATACGATTCACGAATTTCTTTTTTGATGATAAAAGTTAAAGCCTTTTAAAAGACTGAAATGAATTAGAATACTTCATAAAAAAAGTATGTTAAGCAGTACCTAATTTGCGCTGAAATGAGTCTTACTTGGCCCTAGACTGTTTTACTAAAGTTTTGTAATTTGTAGATAAATTAGAAAATTATAAACTTTATTTGTACTTGCTCCTTCGGGTGGGGCACAATATTTGGGCCATTTCTAAAATTACGCGTCCACGAATTGGAGTGCTCAGTGCTCACCCAAAGTTCGAAGTAATGTAACCCTAAGAAGTCACTTACCTACAACTAATCGACTTGGATGAGCAAGGTCAACAACTTTTAATTATACTTGTACTAATGAAAGTTACCGTAAGAAGACTTTGGTTCAAACTCTTTCCACTAAAACATTCATTTAGTAATTAGAGGAGCGAGTGGAGATAAAAACGTCCGTTCTCTGCCGGAAGCAAATTGTTTCACAGATGAGACTGTGTATTTTGTTCTTACTGAACTGTCTTGAAGTAATGTCAGTGTTTTTAAATTCCGCGAGGGAGCAGCCATACTTCTAAGTTTTGTTGAAAAATATTATTTTTACAAAACGCTGCTTGTATTTTGACGTTGAAATTATAATTCTTTGTGAACTTGAAGCGGCAGCACGGATACAAAAAGTGTTTTTATCTTTTCTTTTCTGCATTGATAACATGACTGAAAATAGTACCTATTTGAAATGGGAGTAAAATGGAAGTATTTTATTCAAAGCAACAACTAAAGAATGTGCCAATAATAATAAAGAATTTAACAAACTAAGTGTCTAAAGGAGTGCTCAAATCCAACTTAAAGTGAGCACTGAAAATTAAGCGGACGATATAATGTTATTACGCGTAACATCGCCAGAAATTTATGGTGACGTCACGCCATCTTACAGGCCTCGTTTACATGGCGCGATGGCGACACTCGAGGCTCGTGGCTCGTGGCACATCGGCCCCCCGGGGCATGTTTGACAAATAGAGATCTCGTGCAGCGAATTTGGCATGAAAAAAATTGTCGCGGAACGAGCTCACGAAACCTATATCTACAACCAAATTATATTGACCTTCCCCGCCTCCTTGAACTCGGATTACGTTGAGAAGAAACGGGTTCGAGTAAGTTCGCTGACAGGTCACGGAGTGCTGGCCGTGATACGTAGACTGCAATAAAGTAAATTGTGAGCATTTGCTATACGTATTTGGTACAGGAGGATCTTTATGGCGCCGATAATGTTATGGGCAGGTAATGCTCTGTTTCGAATGTACGAATGGACGTTTCATTGTTTAACGATCGTCTTTGTGTTCTTGATATTCCTCTGTGTGACGTAAAGTTGCTGTAAGGTTTAATAGTTTACGAGCACATCAAAGAGCCTGCCTTTGAAAGTACTCTAATTATTTTGATATTAGGTATTTTATGTGTTCCTATATTACTAGTATCTAGATATCGTTTAGCTTTAAGTTAGAGCCCGATAAGATTTTAGTGTTCTGTCATTTCCCTTTGTTATTTTCGTATCGAATCAAAGATTATGAAACTTATTCTTCGCTATTCAATAAAATAAATAATCAATTGATAAAGCAACATCAATTTAGGAGTAACTCCGTTGTAACTCCCAACATCTTTTCTTCCAGTACAAAGGTTCCGAAGCCATCGATCTTGAAGCCACACCACCTATCTATTAGAACTGCTAATTAATTGATCTCTCTACTTTGTTACTCCAAATTGAAGGTACGCGGAAGGTCGAAGTTCCCACCATTGTTCAGGCTCCCTATTATTCTGGTTTAGTAATTGGTGATTTCTGGAATGATATCGAACCATTAAGTAGGTTAACTAAAGCTGGTAGTGCGAGAGATTCCATATTAGTCCTATTATAATTATGAACAATTTATACCTCACAGTAGTTAACTCATACACCTCTTGTGTTACCTAATGTTAATTTATGTTTTCATCTTTGATCGTAACGTGTTGCTAAGGATGTGGTTATTCTAGTTATGTGTACCTCACAGAAGTATATTACTAATGAAGTCATTTTCCTACTGGTAAAGATAATTAAACTGTTGACAGTAAATAAGTAGGTACTCAACGTCTAACTCTTAAATTAGTTATCGACATCAAAACGTTCACATTCTCACTATACATTCGATATAATATTGGCCATAGTTACACCACATATGAAAAAACATTATTATCTCCCAAAAGATGGCTAGTAACGTTATATTTATGAAGTTCGGTCGTTGCTCCCAGCAGGAGTGTCGGGAGCCAACTACGGACCACTCGTGTTTCTGAACTTATCATCTAAAAACTTTTGGCATGGGTTTATCCAGTGCCAAATCAGTGCTCATTTAATTATATAACTCCGCATGGTTTCTGCAGCATTTATTTTTCACACTACATGTCCTGCTTCTAGAAAACGTAGATTTTTCCAGTTCTTTTCAAGTCTAGGCTGATATAAAATGTTATCTCCTTTTGATAGGTGCTAGCAGTGCAATGTCGCAAGCCAAACAAAATGGAAGGTAGAAAAGTTAGAATTTCTATAGACCGACTGAGGCCAATCGAGGTTTATTTTAGTTTGCTCTTCTGGGATAAGCTCTCTCTATAGAAGCTAGTCCCGAGTACACTGGGAAGTGTTCACGGGCCTCGGGGAACTGAATAGAGATGAATTTAATAAAACTTGTCTAACCTTTGCGTGTAAATAAGTAATTGCTAAACCGAAGGGCAAATACAGCCCGAGAGTGTACCTCCTCACATCCATATAATATCATATAAGTTGTTTTTATAACTGCAATAACGATATGCGATGAATAGATGACCCAATTTTGTGCATTGCCTCATCATTTAGCTTTTCACCGTGTTTGAGTAAGTAACATCCACCATCTCCACCACTATCTCCAGCTGCTTTGTTGAGGAAAGTGTTTTTGGTATGGCACCGGCTATTTTTAACCACATTCCTAATTCCATAAAAGAAGAACCAGAAACAAGTTTCAAAAAGAAACTAACTGTACTTTTAATAAATAAATGTTACTACTCCGTATCGGATTTTCTAGCTGATAAGTTTTAGTAGAGTATCAATGTGTTTTTGATGATGAACTGCATCAATATTTGCATGCCAAAATGGTAGTATGTATAAGGATTCTTTAATAATATTGTAACCACCTTCCTGTAAATATCTACATTCTGAGCAAATAAATAAATATTCTATTCTATTCAGCTCCATCTTCGACCACATCACCGCTTACCATCAGGTGAGATAGTGGTCAAACGCGTGCCGATCAATAGTAAAAAAAAACATGAAACATTTTTGTTTAAAGATCTGTCTCTGCTTCGGAACATTCTGTAGAACTAGTCAAGGTTGAAGAGTTCACTTAAATCAAGAGCCATTAGACAACAGTGAAAACACTTAAAATCCCTCAACTAAATTGTCGTCAAACCAAAGATTTATCAAGACTAAGATCTCCTAATCTCCATATCTCTTGGACAAACACAAGCCATGCAAGCGAGTAGGTTAAGTACTTACCACATGTAACATCAAAGGAATGCTGCGTATGTGCCATCAATTATCTCTGGTTAGCATCGAGTTTGTCGAGACGATCGATCTGCGGTCAGCGGCGCTGGCTCCTGAACTATAGGATTGCTAGTAACTAATGACGTAATGACTTGCCTATCACGTTGTTGTTGCAGCTCTGCAACTAATACTCTTTGTTTAATAGAATTAGTGGGCGCTTGTAACGGAGCAGTCTCGGGATCGCTATTGTTCCAAGCTTTAATGTTGTTTTGTGTGATGATTTATATTGTTTTGCACGAAATAATTACACTTGTATTTCCATTTCAGCAGCGTTTTCTTGTGATTTTATGCGTTAGTTAAAATAATTTAATTTTAACAAAGTAACTGTATTTACCCTGTACCGGAAGGTGCTGCGTTGGTAAGCCTCTCACAAAATGTACCTGTAAAAGTCTCGAATTTTTCGTCTCAAATGATGATTAAGATAAGAATATTTCGTACTCCAAAAATATTAAACAACTCTTTTACACAAACATAATTCTATGGGTACAATGGCCGTCCTATCGCCGACAGTGATATCTACCAGATAAACATTGGATGGACTTAAAGAAAATAAAGACGGTAGTCTGTGGTTTCCTGCCAGTAAATTAATTAGACTTAAATCTTCACATTCAAAATATAAATAGATATGTAATAAAATACATATAAAATAATTCAGTTTTATAAAGAACTTAAAAATATAAACGAAAAATTAAATTTGTGTTAGTGATATTATTCGAATAATTTATTAGTCAAATAGTATTTAATGATTGGGACTCAAAGTTTTACTCAGTTAAATAATTTTAAAATTAGGTACCAACAGATTTATTTCAGAAACCTGAAACATCATTTCTTTGTTGCAGACGTAATTTCGCGTCAGTGATGTAACTGCTACCATTCACAATGAAGGTGAAAGTGAAGTGAGCGGCAACCTGGGGCCCGGAGTCAGCCACGATGCGGCGAGCATGAGCACCTGCGTTACCATGACAACTAAGATGCTGCTCTCACTGCTGCTGCACTGCTTCTGCGTCGCCACCACAGCTTCAATACCTAGTGGAGGTAAGTGATACGAGATAAGGACAAACAACTGAAGCTTCTGGAAAGGAAAATAGACATTTTTGATCTTGATATGGATTATTATCAAATCAAAGTGATCTGTGAAAATTTGTGATTACATGACGATTTGCTTAATTCGGAACATTAAAATGAATTTTATAGCAATCTACTTAATCTTATAGATTTTTTTGAAAGCTCATCTCGGTTTGTGTAGTTGGACTGGAGTGGTAATTTTATTTAGATGATCCTTCGTGCTATCTCGGTAACCTTGGTTCTCTTGCGGATATAATCATTCCTGATTCGATCACGCAAGTAAACTCCGAGCAATGCTCTCTCCATTGCCCCGATGACCTAGTGAGGGTCAAGGGTAGCAGATGGATGCGAGACGCACAGGGCCAGCTGTTGTGGCGACACTTGGGGGAGGCCTATGTCCAGCAGTGGATATAGGTCCAGCGGTAGATGATGATGATTTGGATGATGTTAAATTTGGTCACGTTTTTATTTTTTGTCGTAGTATTTAAAAACATTTATCTAGATCTTAAATGTACTTTTAATATTTTTATAGCCCTTTTTAAAAGTCATTTAATAATTAGAAGACTGAACAAGCAAAACAAAATTAATTACTTAAAAACTAATTTATATTTCAAGATAAGAAAACTGAAATGATAACTTTGAACTCGTGTATAATAAATATTTCAACTCTTGGAAGTTTTTAACAAAAATAGCTGCAAGTTTAACAGATAAAGAAACTTGCGATATTCGCAGAGAATCTCGCTAAAATATTCCCTTAAACCCCGGCCATAACTTATTCTATTCGGGAAATAAAACAAAGACCCCACTATCCAGAATGGAAATATCTCAAAAAACACGTTCTATTGCGCGTTCTGAATGAGATGGAAAAAAGAGGATTCGTTCTGGAGCAGAGGTTTAACATAAAATGCTAGTAAACGGGAGCATGTTACAAAGTTTGTAGTAAAGGGGTGCGAGATTCGCGAGTTTTAGTGTATTAATATAAAGTATGACTACAGTGAGGTGATAGTATGAGACATAGTTAATAATGCAGAGAGACAAAAAACTCTGTACACCGAAAAATTCTGTACGAAAAATTTAATATAATATAAGTTCCAGTAAACTTTGTAGTGTAGTGTAACTTTGTGATCACGAAACATATTTGTAACTATGAAAGAGACGGTAACGCTAAGGCTTTTCCATCGTGTATGAAGGCTGGATGAATGTTGCCATTTTAAGATTTTTGACAAGTTTGGTTATATTGGTTTTTATAACAATTTATGAAACTTTCCAATTTATTACATTAAAATAACACTTCTAGTAAAACTGTGATTGGAAAAACCGGAACCAGATATAAAAATTTCAGCAAACGTGGTTGAAAATCAAAACAACCTCCATCTTTATCTTTGATTCACGTTACGCAACAAATCATGTGCGATACATATCAATCATAAACGATGAACAGGACGAACAAAAAATATTCCTTGACACAGAGTAATATCAATCGGAGCGGATCAATCCGACAGCGGAGTGTCCCGCGGAATCTGTACACGAGTGAATGGATGCGAGCTAGATACCGTTCGTTCTTCATTCGGCGCCAATCGAATGGAATGAATCATGTAAAACCTGTTCAGAGTGATTTTTTATTGAGAATATGGTAAGTATGCGAGGTACAGCGATTTTGGGTTGCAGGAAACACTTTTTATTCGGAACTGCGGAATTGGAAACAAAGGGAATAAAAGCGAGGACGCAGCGATACAGAAAAGGAAGCTTTTTATTGTCATACAATGGCTCGTACACACATTTACGATCTCGTGCCGTTCAGTCAGCACCTCTCGCGAGTTGCGACGCGGATAACTTCTCCTATGCTAGGAATAACACTGGCATCTAAAACGTTCTTTATTTTATTTGTATTCGCTTAGTTATGTTCCGTTATAAGTGTTCCATTTTATTGTTTTTTATAAATGTAGAAATTCAGCAGAGAAGATCACGAGAAAATATTCTAACTAAAAAATGACATTTCACAAAAATAGAAGACAAAATATCTGCGTCGACACTAATTAAGAACGATGAAAACAAAATGATTTCCACTCCAGTAACACGATATTTTGCGCGAGAATTAGATCGAGCGAAATTAAATCTTTTGCAGGATTACAATAATAAGGAAAAACATGTAGGTATAGGATTTCACTGTATCGTAAATTTGTTTGTTTATAAACAGTTTCGGGCTTCGAGAGTAGATTCGTTTAACGCTAAAATGTGATAACATAATTGTGTGTGAATAACCTACGTAGACAAACGACCATTTAATAAACTAAAAATATTAATATAAAATTTACTTTATTATGACATACATCTTTCTACTGAAATACTGTGTTTTAATAAAACAAAAATATATTTTTAATTTTATTGCTGCAGTTTCCCAAGACTTGTGTATATTCCCGAAGGAACAAAATAACCGCACACTTGGATATTTTTATGAGCAAAACTGTACGACTGTTTTAAGTTTATTCTCAAAATGTTCTCAACTTGGATATTCTAAAGCGAATGTTATTTCAACTTAACAACTTTGAGAGATTCTAGGCAGATAATCACGATACTACTATCTAAATATCGGTCTGTGTCTAGCTGTTGTTTGGGTACAATCTGTAAATCTGTCTATTTCGTGATATTCTGAATTACTTGTTCTAAACTAGAACATTTCGATTTAAAGAATTGTTCCTATTTCATACACTACACATAATTTAGCTAGTTCACTGGCAGCTTCACAAGCATCGTCATATTATACTTATTTGTTTTGTGTTAACCAATTATTGACATAACCAAAAACGATTTCCAAAAGGTATTTTGTTTTGAAAACCTAAAACACCAAATTCAAATAACTTAAATACACAATCGAATTCAAACAACAATTTAGAGAACTGAAAAAAGGGCAAAAAACACAAAAGCATTTTCTAAATTCCCGGCCCGCCGAATGAAATGGACGATTGCACGAATACAGCCGTTGTACTCGCTGTACTCTTTGTACTTTACAATACATGACGCAGGTAAACAACCCATGAATATCGGTAAAACAAAAGGTAAGGAAAAATGTGGCAAGATTAGCTTTTTGCTCAGAAAATTATTTGGCGGAGCGTCGGTGAACGTTAAGCAATTCGGGGGAACCGCAGGAGATCGATACGGATACTATTTGAATTGAGGTTGAAGTTATCTGGAGATGAGCCGGGAAGTGTTCGTTAGTGTATTATATGTTGGAGGATTGGTAGATAGTTTTATATGGCTATTGAGTAGCAGATAATATTTATTATTTCTCAAATATGATAGGTATCACAAACACAAATTGATCATGTGCCAACGTGTTTTGAACAGCTACGTCGTAAAGTTTACTCAGAAAAAATCAATTACCTATTTGAAAAAAAGAACTTCGTTTAAAAACGCTAAAAATAATCGAGAAACACGATACTACAAAAGCCGATATCTTTATTCTCTAGCGACAGTAACTGGATAAAGTGTTCAAAAAAATTTTACAAGAAAAATTTTCGCCGAGAATTTTTAGTATTCATTTGGGTCGTAAATCGTCGTCGGAAAAAAAAAACAAGATAATATCGTTGAAGTGGGCTGCTGAGGGGCGGCCGGGTCAGCGAGATCAAAGGGATCCCGCACACGGCGGAACCTTTGAGTTCATCTCTCCGTGTGTGCAGTTATCAGTCTATTTATAAAATTCCTCTCTTGGAAGATTCCAAGGAAATTGTTCTGTCGAAATCATCGGATCCTTTTCACAAAAATGAACGTGTATAGAAAATATTTAGCGTGGAATTAATTCGGGAGAATGTCTGTTGTTAAGTGTTGGCAAATATTTAAAAGAAGGAAAATGTGAAATAAAATAACTTTAAAAAGTAAAAAATTAAATGTATTGATCGTTTTAGTTTAATATAGGTACGACTCTTTGGGCCAAGCGTCTTCGCCTGGGGAAACCGCAAATTTTTGTAATTACATACTTAGTATAGTAGCGGTCCCTCGACACATTTTATTTTTTACTTTTTAAAGTTTTATTTGTCGGAGGTTTTTTAAATTTTTAATTTAATTTTGATTTCATGCTTTTTAAACTTAATTTACCTATAATTTACTAAAAGATAAATAAAAAATAATTCATTAGGTCCTATGTACCAATCATCACTCCACTTTCCTCATCAATCTAGGACATTGATCAGACAAATAATATTAGTATAGACATAAATAACATACATACATACATACATACAAACATCCAAATCTTTTTTTTTTTTTTTCGAAATAATATACCCCATTCCCTTTCAATAAAGAGTACATTATTCTACTAGTGAAGCCCTTTCATTTGATATCCATATGTAGGGAGTTGTGAAAAAATATGTAATTCGCCATTTTGTGGTGGCGGCCATCTTAGACCGATTTTCATCAAACATAGCTAAAAACACTCCCGACTAATTCACCTTTCAAACATAAATAATAAAAAATCAAAATCGGTTCATCCGTTCAAGAGCTACGATGCCACAGACCGATACACACACACACACACGCTCACACCCTCACACACACACACACACACACACACACACACACACACACACACACACACACACACACACTGACACGTCAAACTTATAACACCCTGTCGTTTTTGCGTCGGGGGTTAAAAATATATTCTTTTCAAAATTAGTGTAAATAGTAACTAGTACCTAAACCTGAAACCAAAACATTTTTCCAAAAAAATACATCCGACTTCCAAATAAAAAATTAAAAAACACTCCAATAAAATTAATTTAATTTCGGAAGTCGGTGTTAAAATACGAGGAAACAACCAAAAACACCGAATTATTTTTATTATTATTTGGATGTTGGTAATTGAGAACCTCCTCCTTTTTTCGAAGTCGGTTAAAAATAAATAACAATGTGAAAGGTACTTTCATCATAGAAAACAATAAAATCATGTTGCTAACAATAGCTTAAGATTCTTTAAGTATTTAATTGAAACCGTTTCACAATTATTTTTCATTCAATTAACCCTTAAGTGCTTCAATTAAATTGAACGAATAAACGTGAAACAAAAATTTAACACACGAATGAAAAGGGTATACGTATCTATCTACTTCAAAAGGTGAAAAATAATTAACAAATTGATGTTTCACAGTTGAATTCAGCTGATATTAAAGAGTGTTTTCATTTTAATTATTGAATGGTCTTCTTTGAAAGTCAAGCTGTCTGGAAAATATGAAAAGAAACCGAAAGAAGCCGAGGTTATCGACCTCCTTGATTAAAATAACTTAGTGATAATAACACCAGCAGCCTGATTTGATCTTTACACAGCTTTTGTGAAACTTATATATCTATAATTACAAACGCACTTTGAATGGAAACCTCAGTGACAGTGTTACTATTAATTTGAAGTTCTTATTAATATTCATTTATAAGTTCGCCAAAATAATCAACATTAAATACCCTCGTTTTTCTACAACATTTAATTTGAATGAAAAACTAGTAATATCGTTTGCTCCTTTATCACTTGTTCGTCTATTAATCGTTCTTACAAAAGGAAGCATATTTCTTTGAACAACTGCACATGCTCCGTCCGAATTATCATCATCATCCTGTCTATTTCCTAATGTATTGATTCAAAGATATTTTGTAAAACACCCATTATTTACGTTTAGAAGTATTTTACATGACGTAAATTCTCATAAAAGGGTGTATTAGTTCAAGTAGGTTCCCACAAAACCGTGGCAGGCTATGTTATAGCCCGCGTTCCGCGCCATTAGTTGCCAACAGTGTGGTGAGTCAGCCAGCTCTGGGCTATTTATACACTGTGTCGTAACATTTGTGTGTTGTATTGTTAAGTTACAGTCATGGTACGGGAACGATATTATAGGCGTGCTGAAAACAGATTGAGGTAACAATCAAAGTTTTCAGACAAAAACGGTGCTTAGACAGGGGCGCACTACGTAGGCACTATTTTAGTCTAAAACTTTAAATTAATATTAACTATAATACTTTAATAGAACTGAGATTTTAAACATGCAACCAGTCTTGTCTTCCCAGTTACCTACAAGGTTGTGTGGACCAGATAGGCAGTCGCTTCACTGTACTGATACCTTGCTGTTAGGATAGACTGGAAACCGACCCCAATACAGTTGGGAAAATACTAGGTACATAGAAAGATGTATAAAGGAAATAACAGCAAATTGTGCTTGATTTTAAATTAAGGTATTTGTAGCCATATAATAACTGCAAAAAATTATTTGTTAGCACTAGCAACACAAGGCGAGGTACCAATATTAAGCTCGTGTGTCTAGGCCTCAGTGAAACCCCTTCAGAAAATCGTTGGCTGACAATTTGGGCAATGTTTAGGCCCGTGACACATATTACACCGCAGCGTGCCTGAGCCCTGCGCGTTGTCCTCGCATTAGAACCCAGTCATCGATCGCACCTGCTTGTTTGTTTGGGACATAGAAGCTGACTCATGCTTTTAATCTTACTTGGAGCTCGGTGAGAGCCTAGCGCTTTATACTCCTAAGTCTCTAGTCTAGATATTTGGGTTTTTGCCGAACATGGTCTGATTTTTTAAGCTCCAATGAATATAGCTCAGTCTGTGTTAAATTGAATTTAGAATTCATGCGTACGTACGTGATAAAAATTATTAATCTGAATCAAAAGACGCAGCGTTGACAGGCCTTCCTCAAGGTTGACCGATGACCTGTTGAGGGCCACGAGAGTCTGTTGGATGCAAAAAGCACAGGATGGGTTGATGTGGCGTTTTTGGGGAGGCTCATGTCCAGCAGTGGACGATTTTTTGCTAAAACAGTGATTAAAGCTTTGTAGTTTTGTATAGGTTTAATAGTACTCGCATAAGCCTGAATTACCATTACATAGACGCTAGTCATTAATATTTCTATTTATAATCGTCTGTCTACACCACAAATAAATTAATGATGTGCTTCACAAAATTCACTGAAGTACGTACTCGGACCACCAGATCAGGTTTTAATACCATTAAACCTTTTTGAAGAGAACCTCAGAGAGTCTTCATGGACCGCACATTCCAACTATCGGCTCGATCTAAAAATATAAGGTTTAACATCAAAGGTGGATTAATTCAATTGAAGGTGAGCGGGCCTAGGCGTGCGCCACAGTGTAAACAGATACAGAAGGTCCAACAGGGTATTGCTTTACACAGAGAAAGGGAACTTTTTCGGAAAACTCTTCACCGTCACAAAATGTTTTATTTCATGGCGAGAACTTAGCTAACAAACACGAATGAGAGTTAGTTGAAATTAAAATAAAAGTAGGTGAGTTAGTGTCTGGAATTTTAAATACACAAGTGTGCCGTATATAAATAACATTGTGACGTCAAGGTACTTAAAGATTAACGGAACTACTTCCTAAGTATGTGCGCAATATTTAAGAGGAATAATTAGTCAGGCCTTTTAGGTTAGGTAATATAACTGTCCTTGGAGTAAGAGTGATCGTTATAAGATAGAATTCGCTACAACCTACATTCAAGTGTGATCATGCGTGACGATCAAACACAAGTAGGAGTTGTAAGTACAATTATTTATCTTATATAACTGAGCAAAATCCTTACTAATATTATTAATGTCAAAGTAGCTCGGTTTGTAACTTCTTCACGTCTTAACGAATTTAGATAAAATTGGACGTGAGAGTAGATGTCGTGGAATAAGACATTTTCACTCTTCGATAACATAACATAGCATTAGCACTGTTGCACTGTATAATAATATTGAAAACGCGAATATAACACTGTCAACTACCTAGTATTTAATTAATTCTAATTTGTTTACTATCTCTAATTACTACAAACTAAATATTGTGTTTGCCTAGCTGTAAGTTTTTCGAAAAATATAAAATATGATATTTTTGATTCCAGGCATATTTAACCTTGCGAGCAAAGCCGCTACCAAAATGCGAATCGACTACGACGTATTCCTTTTGATATCCCATAACTTGAAGGTTATATTCTATATGTAAAAGTAATACAAAAAGTCCTAGAACAAGTCTTCCAAAAATACATAGTTTCGAATATTATACGAACACTAGACTCTCGATGTGTGTATCTAAGTTTCATTGAAAAGTATAAGTAAATCATTTTCATTCATATTTAAGCTTAGAAAATGCGACGTTGTCATGTTTCACATAAATAATCGTGACTAAAAAATTCATGTGATCCTGGTGATTCCTGGACATGCCTACCCTATCTCATTAATACACCCTAGAGTTATGGGATATCAAAAGGAACATGTTGTATACGACTAGTCTTATATACTAACCTTCTTCCCTATCCTGCGTGTTACCAAGCCTACCTGGCGCGCCTGCCTTAATTAACTAGATCGAGCTAACTACCTGTTCTCTCACATTTAGCCAACACTGGCTACATTAGCCCCCCGCAGTCAGACATGGTTTTATGAGCTAAGTGCTCTTAGAAGACGATCGTGGGAGTTACTTGGTGTTGTATTAATTTTCCGGCAGTTTTCATGAATAAAAGGAAATGGTTCGACTGTTTATGGGTACTGTGTGTAGTTATTTATAGAATTGACGTCAATTGAATGAAGTAGAAGGGTACTTTTGTAAATTGTCGCTGGATAGCAGATATAATGAATGAAAAACTTTAAAACAACGTTAGCTTAGAAGTCAACTATAAAATAAAACATACTATGCCATGGCACTTGGTAATAGTGAAAGCTTACTATCAGTAAATGATTTTTGTAACCGAATCAGTAAGAGCTTTCAGTAATTAATGCCTGGTTTCTGAGGTACTTCACATGTCTTTTATCTGTCCGTTAACCACTAACCCACCAATGGCGATATGACAAATAACGTTAACGAAGAGATAAACGACGGATAAAAACCTTAGAAACCGGGCATAAGTTCTGCAGATTTGTCCAATTTAATTCTCACTTTTTACTTATTACCTAATATTAATATTACAATTAATGTAAAAGTGAGTTCCTATATTACGCTTTCAAGCCTAAATTGCGGAACCGATAATGAAGAAGCCACGGGCACAAGCAAGTACTACAATAATTCTTCTCAATACGATTTTCTAAATATAATAACAGTATAAAAATGTCAGCGCTGACGTAACTGATCCTAATGTGTAGCTTAACGCAAATCCTATTACATAATGTATCTATCGTACACAGTACACAGCTCACTGGGACAACATCGCCGGCCGGCTGACAGCCCGACAGCTTCTAATAACGCGCCTATTATGAAACATGGGTTTACAAAAATATTTTAGAACTCATTCTTTGCCGGAGTCTGTGTTTCCTGATGGCGACAATCTGGGGGTCATTATGTTACTTTGAGGCAAGCGTACTCTTTTTTTTATTATATTTGAAATGATTTTGCTCCTGACTCTAGTCTAGGTCATAGATGACAGAGTCGACGATGGAGCGAATTTATCCAGAAGAAGCGTGTTAAATCTAATTTGGAAGAGATTAGGTTGTATGCGTTCGGAAACATAGATGCAGGCAGAGAGTTCCACTCCTTTGCTGTGCGCATTATAAAAGACGTTTGGAAACGTTTAGTGTGTACTCCATTGTCGACCTCATTATCACTTACCATTAGTATCAAACGCAACTATTAATAGTTGCTGGTCCTGCTCCATAGGACAATCAAGGGTGTAGACAAAATCCAACTGGTTGATCTATGTATTAACTTTATAGATATACTGTTCCTTTTTTTGTGTTTCTATCTTTCTGTTGACTCACACACTGTTTAATTAATGGTTCCAATGTTTGTAAATATGTGAGTACCATTTACCTAAATTTCTTTAGAAAATGAATAAGTTTACCTCTACTGGTGATACTTTGTTCTTATAAGTAGCATACTCTGGGTGCATCGTCCTCACATAATATTAAATTAATTTTTGTATACCAAATTTTGTAAATCATTATTTGAAAAGAGTAACTATGGAGTTTCTTGTCCGTTCTTCTCCATAAGAATCTACCTTTCCGAATGGACAGTAGAGTCACTTTATTAATGTAA
>NDFZ01005326.1:349846-397103 GCA_002192655.3 Mamestra configurata
AAATGAAGGAAAATTTAAAACTTATGTTAAAAGTACACTTTGTAAACAAGCATATTACAAATTAGAAGATTACATTCAGGATAAGAATGCTTGGAAACATGCTGGTCCTGCTCCATAGGACAATCAAGGGTGTAGACAAAATCCAACTGGTTGATCTATGTATTAACTTTATAGATATACTGTTCCTTTTTTTGTGTTTCTATTTTTCTGTTGACTCACACACTGTTTAATTAATGGTTCCAATGTTTGTAAATATGTGAGTACCATTTACCTAAATTTCTTTAGAAAATGAATAAGTTTACCTCTACTGGTGATACTTTGTTCTTATAAGTAGCATACTCTGGGTGCATCGTCCTCACATAATATTAAATTAATTTTTGTATACCAAATTTTGTAAATCATTATTTGAAAAGAGTAACTATGGAGTTTCTTGTCCATTCTTCTCAATAAGAATCTACCTTTCCGAATGGACAGTAGAGTCACTTTATTAATGTAATTCTATTATTTTTACTGAACTGTAAACGATGACGTTCAAAAGTGCCGTTTAATGGCCTAATTGAAATAAACGTTTTGACTTTTTTTTTGACTTTTGAATAATAAATAAAAATCATGATGTCACTACTTGTAATTGTATTAAATAAAAGTAAATATTTTTTATTATAATTGGGTGGTTTTTCTCAAGAATTTTCAATTTAAGTGACCGTCTTATTTGATAAAAGAGAACTTATAATGTACTTTTACGACAATATTAATAAACAAACGCAAAATACGAGAGAAATATGAAAAACAGGATTATGAGTACCATTATTACTGAGTAAATATTATAAACACAGACATTTGGAGAGCACTCGGTTTATATGTGGTTTGGGCCGGGAGCCACCATGTTTTGTGCGCCTCGCTTGCCATTTGTTGCATGACGCAAAAACTACCAAATGGATTTTGATGGGGCTTTCATTGCTCCGAAGCGGAAACCGCAATTCAAAAATTGGAGTACCTACTGCATTAAAATAGTGTGTCTGAGCGAAAGAATAAAAATTCAAGACCAACCAGCGCACTAAGTTACTACTAAATAAAATACTCTTTTACTGAGTAGACACCAGTCAGCGTTCTGTAACATTTTAGCGCTCTTTACAATCTCCGCATATTTTATCACAAATAAGTTTCTCTGTGCCATCTCGCTACTAACATATTCTCATTTTTTGTTTTCAATAATATATTTAGGGCGCTCGGAATATTGAAACTGTAAAATCTGTCTCTACGAACACCGAGCAAAATTGACAAAGCAAAAAAAAAACATACTTGTTTACTCAGTCATTTATAGCAAGTAAAAGTAATTTAATAAATGGAATACGGAGCGCGCGTTGTAGAACGAACGTACCGACATAATGTAATAATATACGGAGTTTTTGAACAACAGACACAGATGCGCACAGTGTTTCACTTTGTGTTTTTGTAGAGCTCGATTTAATCAAAATTCCAAATTATGTTTTCATACAATACATTCGAATGATAGGAACATATAGAGTGGACGCCAGATGTGTGTGTTCCCACTAACGTTTTCTTGTTGGAAAAGGATACTTCGATGGTTACGATTGCCCCTTATTTCCGAACTATTAACCCTGAGCCGCGCCTACTGAAGCTACGTAAAAGCTTGTTGAAATCACGAACTAGACTGAGGTCGTGGCAGTAGTGGCTGAGTAATGACATGTTCTTAGCCATCACTTGCGAACAACTTAATAGGCCGTAACCTTCAGTTCTGTTCCAAAGTGCGCGGAATGTTAAGTAGGCTCTAAACAGATTATACAGCGAGACGCGTACGGGGCTGTTCTCATTCTGATGACTGAACCAAATACTAAATATATTCAGTAACGAGATTTTGTGAATGAAGTAGGTATTATTACGAAACAATTTGTCTGCTCCTTCATCTCGTTTTGAATAGTAAATTTAGGCACTTCAAAATTTATTCTAAATTACTTAGCCTTGCCCATAATAGTAGTGGTAACAATCAAAAGTTTCCCACAATCCAGGGAAACATCACCTTGTATTAATACTACTAAACAATCCTATCATTTGAAGAGTCCTGTAAAACATTGAATTAACTAAGACATAACTAGAGCCAGCCAAAATAGAGATGTCACTTTACGTTTCTATACCAACATATTACACGGTTCTCGACAAAAACTCGTAAAATTATGCGCACACACGGTGCCGCGAAATATTTGGCACAACACTATAGTCCCGGAGATGGAGCGCGATATTTGCAAAACGTTATTTAATATGTAAACACGTCGAACGCTTACACACATAAACAGATTTCTATTGTTTACTTTGCTTACTGTGTGCTTACATAGATGAGAGTTTAAACTATTTTGTTAGGCTGGTAAAACGCGTGTTTTAACGTGAAACGTTTGCAGCCGGTATTCGCAATGTAATGATGATTTCGGATTGATTGAGTGCAAATACTGTGTCTAATCAATCGGAAATAATTATGATGTCTAAATTCACTGTATCACTGTAGACTTCAATTAGTAGCGAATAATAAACTGTAGTGTTACAACAATATATTTAAAAAAATACTTAAGAAAAGAAACTATTTCAAAAATTAAAAGAATATTTTTATTTTTCGAAACAAATAGCTAACGTAATACGTAATACGAGTAGCTACAAGTACTGAAAATTCAATTAAATTCTATTTATGTCAATATTTATTACCTAGTATGTATGTATTCCTAAAAACGTGTCAAACAGGACCTTGATGACTTGACTTGTAGAAGCAAAAAATAACATATCCAATTTTTAACAACCCTTGATCCGTAATAAAAATTAGTACATCTCCGAGCCTAGGCTGTTAAAACAAAAGGGTATTTTCATTTGTTTTTTGTCTGAGAACATTCGTCCGGAGGTCGCCGGGGCAGCGTCCATTAGAGGGACACTTTAAACAAATCAAAATAAAAATGTTCAGTAAATAAAAGCGAAGAGCGATTGAGATGAAAACGTTTCAAAATGGAGGCGTCGTTATCTGTGTAATAGTTTCTCTAATTAGTTGCTCAGGTTCTCTCTATTATTTATGCAGAAAGGATTAATGTGAAGTTGTTTTCTGCTTTTAGTGGTTATTAAGTTTTCTTATGCTAATGAGAGCTAGAGACAAGCTTCTTTACTAAATTGGTATTTAATGTTATTATTGAATTATTAAGGGCATTAAATGATCCATTATGGTTGTTTTAACACACAGCAAAGTGATACCTTAAAGATTGGACTCTAAAATACGTCATACATACCTATAAAAAAATCATTCATACTGTAATTTCTTGAAATATAAACTAGACGTAACATTCATGAATAAGAGCAACATATTTGGTTATTTCCTTAGCACACAATTTCGGGTACATATTCGTGTTCTCCTCGGAGCTGTCTCCGCTCCTCGCGGTCTGAGGCATTTCTGGAGCAAGACGCGTGAGTTCCGAGGGAACTGGGGTAGGCAGACCTCTGACCTCGTTCTCACTATCTAGCGAATGTGTACCTATTGGGTCATCGAGGACGGTTTGGTGAGGAATGTTCCTGCCGGATGGTAGCCAATATGAAGTGAGATTGTTATAGGAATATGTAGTTTAGAGAAGGATCGCAGCTTTTGCAAACAGAACTCTGTAGTAAATTAAATATTGTTGGATCACTCAGTTGCGTCGTAAATTATGAGTTGGTACTTAGTGCCAACTAAGACTCTACGTAGTTGATACTGAGGTAGACTAATTACTTAGTGTATAAGCTGGAGCATGTCGTAAGAGTGAAACAAAAGTATCAAAACTCAAAGCATTTATCTCAATTAAACCATTACAGGCACTTTGGATTTGCACGTTCTAAAGCGTAGATCTCTATGAAGAAGAACGTGCAAGAAACTCAACGGACACTCTTTTAAAACAATATTTTTAACAATGATATACGCACTATCGGGCCGTCCTGTGCTACTGTTTATGTTAACTAATATTATAAATGCGAAAGTTACTTTGTTAGTTTGTTGGGACGCTTTCACATCTGAATCACTGAACTGATTTAGAAGAATTATGGCACAGAGACAGATTGGACTCCGGGCACGGTTATAAGCTACTTGTGCGAGCAAAAATCTGTAAAGCCGCGGGAAAATGCTAGTTGATTATATATTTTCTGCTGAAAGAAAGGACTCCATCAGGAAATATTTTATTTCAATCATTATTTCTGGGTGATAAAATTAATTCATCAGATCTAGCTGCATCTCATTATCATCAAACACTTCACATGAGCGTCGTTTACACTTCCTGTCCGACCATAAAGCACTTTATTATTCGCCATTAAACGTCCTTAATTATTGCGTTCATAATTTATTTTTAATTACAGCGGGTGCTAAGCAGCATGTGCTTAGTCCGGAGTATTTCGCGAACGTTTGTGTGAAAAATTCAACGCTTTTAAAAACTCGTTTCCTGTATGTTGGTCGGTGTTAGCGCATAAGGGGATGTTGTGTGGGCTGTACGTACTTGTTACTGAGAGGTAGAATTCAGTAATTCCATTTCAAGTAATTTCTTGTTCTACACAAAAAGCATGGGATGATTTAAAAAGGAAAGTTACCTTAGTGACGTCACCACATAATCCTCGAGTTTGTTCTCGTGTATATTGTGGAAGTGATACATTTACCTTCTCTTGTTAATATTTTGATCTAAGTAGGTTTTTTCTTTGGCTTCGCTCGATTAACTATCGAATATCCCAAGAGGTACCTACTTACCTACTACTTGCATAAAATGATTCTAAGTTCTATCCGTGTTTCAAATGTCATTCTAATTCTTTCAGTCGTTGAGGCGTGATCGGTTAGCAATCGTCATCTGAACATAAAACTTTCACATGGTTATATCAATATTAGTAAGAATAAAATGAATTAATAAAGAAACCAATCGCAGTAGCTGAACAGCGTTTCATTTAGGCAATTCCGCTGTAAATATAATACGATTCATTATTTTGTAGCTTCACACACCACGTTTGTAACAAATGGCTGTTCTGCAACACGTAGCGGGTAACACTATTACACGACGTGAAACCTGGCTTACAGGATGACACCGTGCTCTCATAACGTAAGTCGACAAATGCTGCTATATTTGATGCAACAAGCAAGATTTTATCAAATACATTTTTAGAGTTAATGGTAGGAATGACTTGTTGAATTTGGAAATGAGGTTTTTCTAGTTGAAAGTGCAAGTTGAATTACGAAACGCTGCCGCGGCATGCCATGATATGGCACACATATTCAATTATATCGGTCAAAGCTGCTTATGTGTAACCCAGAGAGCGAAATAGAAAATTATCTTGTTTAGTTTTTGTTAGTACTTATGATACATTTTTGCTTCTTATTAATTAAGAATACTAAGAATATTGGTAGTCAGCTGAATCCGGTTCGACCGGAAGCCGACCCCAATATAATCGGGAAAAGGCTAGGCAGATGATGAATATTAAGAAAACCTAAATGCAAATATTCAAGTTATCATTGATGAAGTTCAAAGACGAGTTAATTTGCACCGAAATTCTAACTAATATTATAAATCCGAAAATGAGTTTGGTTGTTTGTAAAGCTTTCATGACTAAATCGCAGAATCGATTTTAATTAATTTTAGTACGGAAATAGGTGTACCTGTAGACGGTTATAGTCTACTTTTTATTTGAAAATCTATATAAATGCAAGCGGAGCTGTGGAAAAAAGCTAGATTGTATAACTTCTATAACTATACGCGTTATAATACTCGTACTATCCTACAAAACAGTCTTTCAGTTCACATGCAGCCCTTTTTTTTTAAGGATGGGAAATCATCAAATGACTTCTTCCGCTCTGGGTGGAGCGGAAGTGCGTGTCAGACTCTTACTGACTAAAATCCATCCCTTCTAAAGTCCTTTGCGTTCCAGGGCCGCGGTGACTCTTTCGAACAAATTCCGCAACCCTGGCACGTCACATACAGCCCTACGCTCATCGTTCTCGAGCTAAATAGAAGCGTGCATTACATAACACTGTTATAACAAACTCTCCGTTGAACTTTGAAAGGTATTTTATAAAAAATTCAATAACAACAGTTACCAAGCTGCTGTGTTGCTGTGTGCAGTGGTTCTACACTAAAGGAAATCACTCGTGTTTGTGTGGTGGGAACACAGTGCAGGGATGGTAGAAGTCCAAGGAAATTGGAGGAATCGTTGCCACTAAGATAGCATCGTCATACACACCTGTTAACATAGACTAACACTATTTCCCTGTGGTGGTTGTCAGGAATACTACAGAACGCCACATGCTTCGATCCTTACATGCTCCTTTTACCTCGCTTGCGCTCGTTCGCGGTCGGTTGACCAGTTATTAACGCAAGCCGATTTAATTATTATTACTCATAGGCATTTGTTTGACCACTATCTCACCAGATGGTAAGAATTGATGTGGCACGCTTACATTGAATTTACCTATTCACTAACGACTAGACTCTTGACATGGTTTTGTCATCAAGATTGATAAATAGTGAGCTTTCAAAGTCAATTCATTTGTTTCAACTAGATAATTAAAAGGCACTTTTGAAAGTCAATTTTACAGTTTAAAAATAAAATATTATTGTGGTGGTAAGTAGATTTTTATGGAGAAAAACGGAACTTTATTGTACACAACCACTTCAGATCATTTCGAAGTTAGGATTAACCGATCATTTTTGTCAGCACTTCGTTGTCATAACTCTACTCATACTCATAACTCATTTACTACCGAATTTCATAATTGTTACGGTGTAGTTTGTGGTGCTTCTCATCTATTACACATTTCACGGACTGCACCTTCTGAGCACGCATCATAGTAAGAAGGTTGGATTCACGAACACCGGGTGTGCTAAAGCAATTTAATAAAAAGCCCGGGCGAGACCTGCCCCAGTCTCGTCTGTTACCGCCTTTACATCGTACAACCTATTTCGTTGAAATGATGCAAAGTTCCGCCATATGGAAATTGTTTACTAAGTACCAGCAATTTTTTAAACATTTTTATTAAAAAAATCTTATATTCATAGAAAGTATGTATAATTTAGACGGCATGTATTGTGTTATGAAATATTTTTTGTAATTTTGCTCTTGTTAGGAGTTTGGAATTTGTTACTCCAGTCATAAAGCTGTGATCACAGTTGGTAATGGAAATAAAGTTAACTTTTTGTTTGATGTCATGCTCATATTCATATAACATTTGAGTAGAATAATCAAAATATAAGAAAATTAAATAACAAAATATGGTAACTGAGTGACCATTGTTAAAATACTAGATCTAAGGCCCATGCTCCAGCTATCGGCCGGTGTACCAGCTGTCGGCCCTGGCTCCAGCTATTGGCCCTGGTTACAGCTGTCGGCCCGGGTACCAACTGTTTGCCCGGGTACCAGCTACTACCATTGACATGACAAGCAGATAAACTGACTACAGAAAAAATCACGACTCTAAATTAAAAGCAAAAATCCCAGCACAAAGATGATCAATTTAAGAAAGCCTCTCGAACAAACAACATAAGTTAATTCCGTCGCCATCGGAACATGTCCTCACAAATACCACTTATACTGAATGTATGTAGTGCACAACACATAAATACAGTCGCGACAATTGAATGTAAGTGTAGCCACGCCCCCGTCGCCTAACTTTAACATGAGATCCTTTGTCGCGATCTCGACGACTGAATGATGGCGATGGGGGAAATGGGGGATAAACTAATGAGGATAATGTTTGGGAGGAAATCGGGGTATAACCGGTTTTGAATGGTATTAGGGTTGTTATTTATTGCGTTGGTTTGAAGCTCGTCGTGATTTTTTGGTACGTGAGAAATTCAGTTTTAGCCTTTGTGTAAAAGATTTTGTGATTTTTAACACATGCGGCGGTGCTTCGCGAAGCTGGTGAAGCCTCCGAAAGCCCTAGAGAGAGCGCCACACTATCAGCGAATGTGATTGTTGATATGCCAAAAATATAAATTTATCGCATGACATTTAGAAAGCGTTTATCAATACCATAAATTTTCTAAAAAATCCCCTTCGCCACGCTATAGGTAAAAACGATGGTCAAAATTGAAAAGATTGCCGCTGATAGAATGTCCCTTATCTAGAGCTTCAGGAGGCTTTCTTGCTTCTGGGCGGAGCTAGTCCAGCTATGTTAGCCATGATGAAAATACACAAGTTAAACTTTGTAATACATAGATATTATGTTTCATTAACCTCTGATGTAGCGCTGTTCCATTATCACGGATGCCCGCTCCGATGCACACTGGAACACAATGGAAATAATTAACAAACAAACGAATACAATTCTATCATCAAATTACCAGAACAGACTTTATTACACTAAGCTCATGTTATTAATTAAACTCACATAACCAATTTTAATTAATAATGTAACTGCATTAGTAAAACTAATTTCAGTACTTTGTAAATTTGCTTTTCGTTCTACTGTTGAAGTATGGGGTCATAATTGGTCGCGCAATAAATTAAGGGGTGGTTAGATGGCGCGTTATTTGATTAAAGTACGAGTTGAGCCAAGTGCTATAAAGGAGTTAAATGGTGCAATTATGCGCTCTTAAGCTGTGGCGTAACGCGGTAATGTATTTGCTGGACGCTGTATCCTGGCAGTTTTGTTTGAATGCATTATTGTGCATGTTAGTGTAAGAAAAATTTATGTGATCACGCTTGCTTGCGTGCAAATTCGTTTTAAACGATATACATTTTTCAATTTTCCAACTTTGGAATAAACATGTCTTTTGTATTATTTATCATTAAAAACAAAAAAAATATTTTATTTAAACACTAAACATAATGCAGTAATAATTCCAAAATGTCAACTAGACAAAACATTTTCCAGAAATCGGATGAGAATTTTCGTCAAAGTGAACCACTTTAAAGTGCACCCCAAAGCTACCGTGCACCAAAATCGCGGTTTGAAGGTAAAGTGTCGCTGACTTCACCCGACCTCGGTCAACTTCGACAAAGTTCGGGTGTAGTGAAAACACACCCTTTTTAACTACCCAACAAGTTAGAGGAGGTAATTCTTCACTTAGTGTCGGGGTGCGTTGAGCGAAGTTTTCTGCGTGATTGAGTTAAAGTTCGAAAGTTTCATGTAGTTTATAAAATATTTATATAACGAGCTGTGTTGATGTTTCGTGATGGGGTGGTTAAAGGGTGTACCTAAAGGGGTAATGTAGTCACGAATTAAAATTAAATTGAAATTGGTATAACAATCTTGGCTATTATGAGCTATTTTCGAGCCGTATTTGAAAAAAGCTTAATATTGGAGATTTTCTTGCTTATTTGTAGAAAAATTCAAACCATATGAATTGTTTAAACAGCAGATTTTTATTCAAACTTTCTATAGTTAAATTGAGTTTAGAGTCTGCTAATCATATCATACATTGAATGTTTTGGACGTATAAAGTATTAATTAACCATTTATAACGAGCTTTTTTTTTATTTAGTATGGGTTTGCTCTTGACTCTAGTCTAGGTCATAGATAAAAGAGACAAAGTCGACGATGGAGCAAGCTTACCCAGAAGAAGCCTGTTCACTCTTATTTTGAAGAGATTAGGGTTGTATGCGTTCGGAAACACAGACGCAGGCAGAGAGTTCCACTCCAGCTTCCTTTAAAAAAATAACTGTTATAAACTCTTCATAAATTCACAACTTTCTGTGTGACAAATTCATTCAAATTGTACCTGAAATAACAAAAACATACACTACATACAGTACATACCTCATGTGCTAATTTCGTACAGTTTTTGTGCCAAACCACTGAGTTTTGTCGTAATTAAACCTACATATGTCGTGTTGTGTTTATTTTGACCAAATTAACGCGAGGAATTCACTGTGGGAGCTCCGACTATATGTTAGAGTTTGTAGTGAAGGTAAGAAGAGATACTCTACTGCACTTACACAATACTATTTACCTACCACCTCGTGTTAGTTTGGCATGTAGTAAATTATAGAAATGTTTTATTCATTTTTAAAGTAGAAACTTCTTTAGGCGCGTTGATCACTTTTCGGGTGAACAAAAATCATGGAACTCGCGTCATCGTCACCGAACGCTTTAGCTTTCGCTTAGTTTTCACTTCTATCGACAATCCCCAAAGACTGGTCCCGCCGGTTTTACAGTATTCGGCGTTATATTATGGTCCTAGCTAAAAGATAATATTTAACTCTATTCGCATGGTTTTCCCAAATTTATTCAGGGAATTAGATTAAATACCAGTTTTTCACATAGAGCGACTACCGCATATTAGACATCCGCAACCCAGTAACTGGGTGACACGATACCTAGGATAAGTAACGGTGTTAGCTAATAGTAATAGGGCTGGACGGCTTATTCATAAGGTTTAGTTCACTCAGAAGTTATCACGAGGTTACACCTTTTCTACCAAAATCGAAACGCCCAAAACATTTCAAAATCCTGTTTCTATTTCCCATCAGCTCCAACCCACGCATCATGATTACGGCCGCATTAACAGATACCCACTAACACTACACACAGGGTGCCCAATAGACCATGTACTACACCCCCACCCCCTCCCCTTTGGACAATAAATCCCCAGTTATGGGCGTCGAAATAATTAGTGGGTTCATTAGGGAACGTACCGAGTCATTATCTCGTATGTGGGTCTGATAGCTGGCGCCAGCTTCTAAGCTCTGGCAGGCAAGAAGTGGAAATAAGGAGCAAGATTTGTTTATTTTAAAATAAATATATTATGATTAGTAGTTTTCGAAATAGAAAGGTAGGTAGGTAGGTAGGTTGATATTGTTAGACTTTACTATTGCACGTGTAAGCGGGCACACCATTTATGCCCGGAGGCATAATTAGTTTGGTTTACTTGTTAATGCTTGAGTTTGTCTATTTCTGATGGCTTAATGGAGTGTGTTAGCTACCAAGTGTCAATTAATTTCATTTAATTTGATTTACAGTTTGAATATTTTATTTTCTGTGTCATGTATTGTAAAATACTTTGCATACTACTGTATAAATTCAAGTTTTTAAAACTTAACAGACAGATGTGTTGCTGGGGAGTTTGTTGCGCCACTTCTTCTTCTCAGCTATAACACTAGGAAGTGGTGACGGGCGGGGGTTTTCGGGACTATCTTTATGTAGAACTTTGACGTTCAAAAAGTGCTGGCACTCAGCCTAATTTGAATAAATGACTTTTGATTTTGATAGTGGCAAATTTTTCTATATTCTTAAATAAATTTAAATCAGTTATAATATTTGATTTAGTAAGTATTTTTATAGTGTTGCCAAAGTGAATAATTCAAGACCAAAAGAATGTATGTAATACGAATGACGATCGGGAAAAAAAATAACGAATTTCCCACGACGGGACGAAGTCGGTGGGACGAACGGAAATTCGTTAGTTTTTTCCTATCGTCCCACTTATTTTGTTGATGGGACGACCACTCATTTTTTAGTCTTCTTGGTCCCACCAAATAATTTCAGACTGGTTGTTTTAATGGTAAAAATATATATATATAAATAAATCAGTCATTTATAGGAATAAAAATTAACAGTTCCTTTTCAGGGTTCCAGTTCGTTACCCAAAGGGTAACCAATGGAACCTTATTACTAAGCTTCCGCTGTCCGTCCGTCCGTCCGACCGTCTGTCTGTCAGCGGGCTGTAAGTCAAGATTACGGTTCTTGAGACACAGCCTACAGCATAAATAGATATTTGAAATTTTCACAGAATATATATTTCTATTGCCGCTATAAGAACAAACGGATGGACGGACGGCCGGACAGACAGCGGGGGCTTAGTAATAGGGTCCCGTTGATTACCCGCAAGACTGAAGCCCTGATATAGCTAGACGGGCAGACAGAGGAGAAGATGGTGGGACGCCTTAGATGGCTTCCCAGTAAATTGGCGTGAAGAAACACAACACCTACCTACCTACCTTACCTCTTGTAAGGGCTGAAAAAATAATCCTGTCTTGATTTGCACACACGATCTACGACACGTTAGTCGGGGTTATTATCACTGCACCACCAGATTTCCCGGCTTTTAAAAAAAGGAAAAGGTCTCTAACTATATGTGTATGGTACAAAAGCACACTTTGCAAAGGTCACATAAATCGAATTACACGTTTCCACGAATACAAATAAAACTTATTTATCTTCGTGATTTGGTGTTTTGTTGTTGTGGGTACGTTAGAACAAAGGGCTGTTGTACCTTTTTGTGCTAAAAATAACACAAAAGATTACTAGTCTAGATTGTTGAACGATTGAACTAAGGTTCACTCGTTAAAGATAAGTCCTATGCTCATTGTTTTAGTATGGGGAGACAATGAAAATCCGATATTTAAGAGAGATACTTTGGTTGTTGAAATGTCATTAGCGCAAGTACATACTTGATAATTAATCCTTTGAGAACAGCATGACCAAGTCTGAGTTAAAAATATAAATTTTCACGTTAGTAAATATGATGCAAAATGAGAGGATTTTAATGATTGATTCATTTAATACGATTGAACAGAACATACGGATTTTTCGATTCTATTAATAGTATTTATTATCAATTTATCATATTCAAAAGTTGTACCTGAGGATGGACGGCGTCGCCGAGGCCGGCCCAGAAAGCGGTGGCGAGATGACTTGGATGCACACCGCGAAGGCTGGTTCGAGGTGGCGCAAGAAAAGAATGTTTGGAAGGATATGGGGGAGGCCTTTGCCCAGCAGTGGGACACAATAGGCTTAGGAAAAAAAAAAGTTGTACACGCACAAAAGGGCCACTGGATAAACCTGGTCTTATTAAATACCTAATTCAATTAACATTAAATTTGACAATTAATTAAAAAATTACCAAAAGAAAGAATTAAACCTTTTAAAGAAGTAACCAGAAATAAAATAATAATATAGATTAATCTGATGAGATAGCGAAGTGTTAATTTCAATAAAAATAACAGTTAAACTCGTTACGATTCACATTAACGTTTATTGTAGCAGTTACAGTAACTATAGCGTTATAACCGCGTCATTCGCGCCATCGGGCAATTAAAAATGGTATAAATAGTATCTAGCGCGGTCCGACGCCAATTATTATCAAAAACAGAACGATAATTATAACGTTTCGATGTGTTTAATGATTTAATTAATGGATAACAGAAAATAGCTCGTTAGCGTTTATTTATGAGCGAACGCGTAGATATGTTATTGAAATTGTTTAACTAACTGAATGGCTTCATGACAGGAATTCTAACAAATAAAATTTCCATGTTTTTGATGGCAAAAATATCAGTAATTCTTCCTGGAAAACTTACATGACAGTGGAGAAAAGTCGGAAATGCGAAAAAAATAACTGTTCCACTCCAGTCCGCCAGCAATTGCCAACGAATTACGTGGAACACTTCAATGCCAACTACTTTGACGAACCTCTTCCGCGAAATTGGGATGATGGGTGCAATTCTCTTGACGTTGGCTCCGTTTGTCTGTGACTAAAACTCTGCTGGTTTGGCCAATTGAGTTCTTACATTGCATTCCTTTTACTCTTATATTACGTAGAATATTTTGACTTGCCAAACGTTTTTATACTTACTGTATCTAACTCACAAATACAGCATGGTTACAAAACAGACTCCATAAATTAAGCCAACTGTAAAAATAACACGCCATGAATACAACCAATTATTAACAATATCGATAACACTATTAAACGCTTAAAATATCTATATAGATTACCAACATTATGTCGGTCTGCCTGTACACCTGGCAACAGCCACTAATTACTTTAATTGAATCTTTCTTATCCTTTCCTTGTACAAACTTTTTACGCCGAGATGCTCTCGCTGAAAATTGTATAAGATTTTTATGTTCCGGATTAAGTTGGAGCGTCGAGTTCAGGGTTATTTTTTATGTGTTAAGCAAGAAGTAGTGGAAATTTCTTTGAAAATGTTGTGGATGTATTGTTTTATTTAGAATGGTAAAGTGAGCTAAGAATAGGAAATGGCACCTGGGTGGAGGGAGTTTTGTATGGCCATGGCATTAGCAGAGTTATTCATAAGAAACCGACCAAGTGCGAGTCGGACTCGCCTGCAAAGGGTTCCGAACAAATAATATATTTTTAACATGTTATGTTAAAATCATAAATTTCTCATTTGTTTTCCTGAAATATATAGGTAAGAACCTACTATCCGGATTTTTTTAAATTTAAGTATCAGTATTTTCGAAGATAAGAGGGATGGAATGGTCAATTTTCAACATCGGAATAGAATATTTTAAAATTCACGGTACAGTTGAAAAAACTTACTTTAACATTTGTTTTTAGTATCTAATTTGGCCCCAAAAAGCGACCCCATTTACCAACATTTATTTATTTTCGTTATGCGTCCGTGTTTAGGCCACTAAAAATTATATGTGGACCAAATTTCATCTGAATCGGTCTAGTGGATTCGGAGAACATTAGCTGTAAAAGACGGACAGAAAGATATACAATCAAGTGATCTTATTAGATGAGAATTCCGTTTTTCCATAAAGAGGTTCGGAACTCTAAAACGTCGTGCCAAAATGCTTTAGTTAAATATTGATTGGCACACTCTATACTCAAATGTTCTGTAGATCATTAAAATTATGTTAAGTCTGCTTATCAGTATTTTAACTAAGCATAGGTATGGTTAAAAAGTTTTTCATTAATAGGGCTGAAAACCGTTACAGTAAAACGAGAATGGCCTTTGACTACCCCTAAAAGAATAACAATAACATTGCCAGTTTTATAAACAAAAACAAAAAAAAAATAAGTTACGATAAGTGTTCACGATCAAACCACCACACATGACGTAAAGTCACAATATTAACAGACAATCAACATAGGGTCATCTAAACAAATTGTCAATACATATGCGACCCCCAGGAATACAGACAGTAGTGTGAGATTGATAACACGAGTCCCGAAACTTCGCAACAGCCAACATTAGGGAGTACACCGATAGAGCGAATAATTTGGACGATCAAACCAGTTCATAAAGTGCTGTTACTTGTGTCCAAGGGACAGTCTCTCAAGTCTTGTTTTAGTACTTTACATGTACCGATCTAACTTGAATTTAGTTTGGAATAGTTATTTTGTAAGCCGAAATTTAAGCCTCAGAAGTTATTCTCAGCTTTTGAAGTAAAATTGTTTAGCTAAAGTTCCACTACTATTATTGAAATATTAAACTATTTTGTAAATCATAAATAATTATGTTGCCAGCTGAGTAACATATTTTCCGTTAGCACAAAAATATGTTACTCAAATAATGTGTAAATTTTATCTCCCGTAAATACTGGGTTTTATTCACAACACATTTAGCAAGGTATAAACATATCCTTTGCCAAAAGTATAATATATAACAACATAATATTATACCAACTAACTCTTTCTGTATATCTTCCAGAATCTCCGCATTTTCGTAAAATTTCATACATAAATGTACGAAAAAGGCAGAAGTTACAGGAGTCGTACATATTTATACGGAAAGACAGATAATGTATCATTTTATATTAATATTCATGCGAAGCGGATTGTAACTGTCCAGCAGTTTAATGTATTGGAGTCGCGATAAAATGTTCTGCTTCATTAAAATATGAGAAATTTAATAATAACTTCGATTTTATATAAAAGTTCAAAGAGATTTTGCAATGAAAAGTCGTTTATTTGCGTCAAGTCTTTAGAAGTAAAACTTGTCAAATGATTTTGTGACTAACACGTTTTAATAATGAATACTCAATGAAAAGTACATATACATATATGTTCATAGGTAATTGCAGCTGAATGAAAAACTTTAAACTAAATTAATTTAGTAAGGATTTTCTTTTTACTGCCTCCTACACTTATTAACAAAAACCAATTAAACTTAATAAATAGTCCTTCACACAAAAAAATTACTACCAAACACTCCTCAATAAAGTAGGAAATTAACAACAAAAGTAATTTACAATCGACTAAAGCCCTACATGCAAACGAAAAGCAATTACTGAAAGGTATTTCCGACGCGCCACGAAAAATCAGCATGAATTTGCAACTATTTCCACTGTGTTACTATTTCCACTATGTAACTACTTCGCCTGACAGGCACTTCTATCTGTCCCCTTGCTAACACTCCGCTGAGGGTCATCGAGTGTTGATTTCCTCTTTGTTTGTCACAACACAATTTATTTATTGTTTCAACTCAGTCGACGAAATCCAATTGTGTTGGCAACAAATAAAGGGCTAAACCGATTGAGGGTCGTTTGCAGGATTTTTTAAACTATCGCGTTCAAAGAATGGATTTTTTTGTTAGGCTTTGTCTATTGTTGGAATTTCGGGAATGTTATACCCGTTGCGTTTAGATTGTGAACTTTTCTGTTTGTCTTTTTGGATACTGTTATACAATAATTAAAAAAAATAGATTCAGCGGTTCTCAAATTTATAATTTTCGTTTCTATTATGAATGGGAGACATTGTTTGAATAAATATTGTTTGATGTGACCATTTGCGAAATCCGCGAGACTCTACTGCCGATAAGCTGCTTTGTAGTTTGGCAAATGCTATGTCAAGATGAATTACTTAGTAACACATTTGATTGAATTAAAAAAAAACACTTTTTCTTTCAGAACCTTTTTTTATTACGTTACTTGTGCTATGTGAGTGCAAAAATCTATCTCCAGTTCTATCAAACATAAAACAAGAGTAATCATGCGAATCAATCAACTATAATCCCACTTTACTTTATATTTGGCCCGGCGTAGCACAGCTGCTACGCGGTACGGCCTACGTCCGCTACGCGCTACGTGGCTACGAGTGCTACGCCGTAGAGGACATGCAAACAGTCGGACAGTGATGTAAAACAAACTCAATTACTGCTGTTCGGTAGGAACTGACCTTAATTTCGCTACTGTGGGGAAGTTCGTAGGGAATTTTAAATTATGTAGTTATTTTACTACAGTAGGTACCTACTCTTAATGTAGGGAAATGCTACGAATTTTTGATGAAAATATGATACATTATAGTATATCTTTATAATTGAATTTAAATGGCTTTTCACGTTTTATAGTGATCTTACTTATTTCGAGTCTTTAGTTAAAATATTTTAATAAAAAGTGCTTAAAGTGCAGTATTTCTCTTGACAGCTTTATTTCTCACACCATAACTTCAATTGACATTTTTTTAAGTAACTATTTAAAATTCTGTGAGCGTTTATTAGCAATATATGTATTTCTTAGAAACATAAATGCTGACATTTTACGCTTACACCATAGAAAATGGAATAACGACCAGCGCCGCGCAAACTGCGAAGTGCATTTAGTCAACCAGACCGAAGCCCATGTCCTCATCTTCTGATTCAGACTCTTCCTTCTTGGTCTCCTTCTCTTCTTTCTTCTCCTCAGTGGCGGCAGCAGCGGGTGCAGCTCCACCTGCAGCGGCCGAGTGGAGCGTATTTTATTAGGTGTGATCCCTTGTGGGTAATAGCCTCCTCCCTCTATTTCCATTTGCATTTGTCTGTGGCAATATTAATCCAATTCCTTCCCGCAATCTCTATGATTCGTTATTTGACTCTCCCTATCAACGCACAGCGTCCAATTAACTTGACATCAGTACATAAAATTCAAGCTATTTTATTCCGTTCAAGAGGAAAGAGTATCACCAACCTAAATAGAACCACCGCTTTCAGGAGCTCAAAATATAATCCTTACGAATTGCAAGCAATCTGAGTCTAGGCCAATTAGTGCTAACTTTTGTTGCTCTTGCAACAAAACCAATTACGCTTTTAACGAGAAATCTCTTCAGCAAACAACGGAGCAGTTCGACTCAACATCTGTCAACTTACGTATGACATACCTAGAAGGCTTCAGGAACATACGTTTAGCAGAAAACATACAAAGGATTTAGAGCTTTGGAACAGAACTCATATGGGTGGTTTTCCTGTGGTGTGTAAGTGTGAATGTGAGTAATTTGTATGCAGATCGGTACATGTCAAGAGTGAGTCGGGCCGGATCCCGGAGGAGCCTTTTAGTGACGTTTAGTACTTGTGTAAATTTTATACCCTTCCGTTGATTGTCGCCGAATTAATGTATGTGGGTGTACCGACAAACGACTATACCGACAGACGGTACCCAGTGATGTTTATTAAGATATATAGGTACGAAATATATACGTACAATGTACTGTTTAACTATTTATGTTAACATATTATATACTTTTTTAAGTTTTATTGTAAGTGGTCGAAAATATAAATGCTATATTCGTAAAATGCGTGTATGTGTTAAGTTGTTAATTAAACATTGAAGTATCGCTGTCTGGTTAGTCACAGTGAAATAATTATCCAATCGATTAGTTAATAATAATAATGAAACTGGTCCTTTTTGTAGCATATTTAAGTATTAAAAGCGACATGATTCGTTGCCATCAACTGCAGGAGACTGTTTGAAAAGTATTGTTTTTGGAATCCTTCAGTCGCCTTTTGCGGTCGGGTTTTTAAAAAAGTCAATATTTTTTTATGTTTATATTGTTTCTTTACTGTTACGAAGATAGAGAACACAACCCTTATATATGACAATGCACAACTGAAACAACCTGGATAGCATCCGAACATCCCATTTACTAAGAACAGTTTAGACGATATATGTATGTAATTATAAGAATTATTAAAGTATTTTGTTCTGTGTCTGGGTGTAGTTTGTCTATAATATGTATGTATTTTAAAATATATAAGTATGTTTATCAGTTGTCTGGTTGCCATAGCACAGGCTCTGCCTAGTTTGGGATTGGATGACCGTGTGTGAGTTGTCCCAAGATTTTATTATTATTATTGTATTGTTTGACCATACATTTGTATCTATTTGTTTTACCATTTTTGAAGGATCGCAGATACTACAAAACGCAACTTGTCCTAAATTTTGCGAAGGAACGTAGTCTCAAGCTTAGCTTATAATATATATGATGTTAGTACTGAAGCGATTAAGGTTAATTGGTTTAATTAATATTATCAGATAACGCGTATTATATGATTAGCATCAACTAATAACGGCTAATCAGTTTGCAGTGTAATCCAGTTCCAGTGATGTCACCGCAAGACTTAATGGTTATTCAACATATTTCTGGAAGAGATTGGCTATTGCGATGTTCGCTCTAAAATTACCTAAACATGTTTACTTTATGGTATAAAAAAAAAATCAACTGCAATCTTTAATATTAAGAAGTAGTTTTAGTTTGGAAAATATATATTTTTTTTATTATTCGCTTTAGCCCGCGGCTTCGCTCGCGTTAATATTTTCGCCTAGTAAAAGTAGTCTATCTCTATACAAAATTTCATCAGAAAACGAATTCAGGCGTTTTACAGGTGAAATTATATAATTATTTTAATAACTATGTGAAATAAATGAAAATTGAAAACGAAAGCCTGAAATCTAAAAACGATTCACAAAAGAGTGACGTAATTTGAATTTTAAGCCATTCCACTTTCAGCACTTGCGCAGTTAGATGTCTTCTTCGTTAAAGCGCCATGTGAATTAACTTCACTGGCTGATTAACCTTTGTTTATTTTAAGGATGGGAAATCATCAAATGACTCTTTCCGCTCTGGGTGGAGCGGAATGGCGTGTCCGACTCTCATTGACTAAAACCCATCCGTGTTCCTTCTAAATCCCTTTGCGTTCAAGAGCCGCGGTGACTCTTTCGAACAAATTCCGCAACCCTGGCAGGGCAGATTAACCCAGGCTCATTTCTCCTTCATTCAGAATTTCTTTTCCAAATTCGAAGGGCATGAGTTGTGGTGGAACTATTTAATTATCAAATTATTATTTTTATTCGAAAAGGGGTTAGCGTAATACATGTAATACGATACCAAAAAAAGCAAGCTGAACGTTATTAGGACGAGTTCCGTTGACTCCGAGTACAGCACAACGATTAACTGAGCCAGCCATGTTCGTCGCCACACAGAGGTACGTGCCCCTGTGTATATCACTTACAGAGTCTATGTTTAGTATATCGAGGTTTTTTTTGTTGATAAAGGTTAGAACAATTTCTATGTCGTGTTTTTTGGTAAAACTTGTCCATTTAGAACCCTGGAAATGCACATACTAACACTACTCTATCCCAAACATTTCGTTAGTGAGAAAATAAGCAAGGTCTGGGATCTCAGTCTATAAATTCTTATTCTAAAAAAGTAAAACATTTAACACTATTCAAATAAAGAAAAGCCATTAGCTAAGTATCAAAGCCACCTCCACCACGCAGTCAGAATAACTAACCGATTAAACTTCCGTTTAAAAGCACTAGTTTAAACATTAACCATAGAATAGAGTTCGCACTAGAAACGCTTCGGAACATTACAAGTGGCATTATTTCACTCGTTAGTTATTCCGTTACGTGTAAAATTTACTAGTGCACTCATTAAAAGTTGGCCCTTGTCCAAGGCACCGATACTGTGTGGTCTGGCCTAAGCACATTTCGACTGGTTCCGGTGTCCGAATCAATTTCGTGAATAATTTTGTGCTGGGTTAATTAAAACTTGTGTCTTCTTGTGACTTGCTGTGTCACCGGACCGCATATAAGCAGAGTCTACCTCCTGAGTTTTGAATGTGGCTTCTGATTGGTCGTTAGACTCCCATAGTAGACTTTGTCTACGAAACCTACCAATTGTGTTTGAAACAACGTTGTGAAACAACTCTCATTGTGGATTTTGCACAAAAATTGTGACTCTGAAGGTGGAATTTTGGAGCCGGTCGATAGAGCCCCACTTCGCGGAGCTGCTATTTCTGTGTGGTTTATTAAAAAAATAACCAGGTAGGGGTTGACGGATTCTTTCAGACTCCGCCATCCCCTTTTAACCTAATCTGGCCGAGTCGGGGTGCTTCAAGCTAAGCTAAGATAAGGCCAAGAGCCTTATTTCAATTTATTCAAGTGTATTTAATATGAACATGCGGCGCTAACATCTTCATATTATGGTTATAAATGCAGTATCAAAATTAAATACTTCCAACGTTATCAGCCACAATTCTCAGTATGTTGAACATAATATAGCTTCGCGACTTAAAATAGAAAATCAAGTCACTCATCACTTAGGGTTACAGTATTTTTATTGCTTTCATCTAGCCCTGAACACAGGTACTGGCGTTATACAGGTACAAATACCTGACTTCTGTTTATGAATTAATTGTATAACTCATTGTATTCAGGTTTTGTTTTTGAATGTGTTTGTTGTTAAGTGCTGTTAATGGATTTTCATTGTTTGCCAAATTATTCCTTGAAACATTAATAAACTCCTCGGTACAAAAAATGTCACCCACATTAAATTCCGTCCATATTCGTAACATATTCCGACTTTCTCGCCAGCAGTAAAAGTGTGTAGGTATAGGAATTTTTAACATACATTAACATAATGCATATTCAGAGTAGAGCCTTACCTGGCATAATTACTAATACATATGTATGCATATTAGAAGGATATTTGCAAAACGAGCGGAAGGTATTAAGGTGGCTGTAATCCGCCGTCTCGTGTTAGCTATGCGTCGTTTCTTATGTTTGACTAATTAGTTATTGGGTAACTACCGTATGGGTTCATTCAACTTACATACATCACAAACATCATTAATTGGAAAAAATCCATTGTGTGTGTCCAATATATTCACTGTATATTACTGTTGTTTCTCTTTCACACACTTTATGCTCGCTGAGGCACTTACTTGCACTCATTTTTAAATGACACAAAGTACAAATATGGAATACCTGCTCTGCATCTGTATTTAGTGTTATTTAAACAATAAATGTCATAATATAACGCTGTTTTGCGGGTGAGGCGAGGAAGGGTGAGGCGAGGAAGGGTGAGGCGAGGAAGGGTGAGGCAGAGGTGTAGGTACTTATGGTCCGCAGTTCTATTCCAGTCCATTGTAAAAACGAGCGTATTGCCATTAACTTCGTTCAAATACCGACTTCGAAGTGTACTTAGAAATTCCAGTAGGAAAACAAGTGCGTAAATTTACATACCTATTGGACACTTGATTAGCAATAACCTACTGATGATACTTGGTTACTTATGTTTACCTACTGTATCCTTGAAATAACATCATAACCCTTCTTGGTATGATGCGTGTAATCCCAGAAGGCTAAGGGACGCCTATTGTCAGCCACTTTTGTCGATGACAGTATTGTGTGCCACGTCATAGGGGATGAGGTGTAACGCTATTTACACTATACGGAATATTTCTGAGCAGTTCTCAAATTGGGTTTTTTAATTTACAAATAATTCAAATGCATTTCTGTATTGCAGGACGGTTTTCACCACCGCCAACTATTATTATTTTTGTTTTAAAATATTTCATGTATAATTTCACAATTTATATTACGTTTGTGTGCTTCTCTTGTTAAAATTACACCATCATATGGTACATGAACTAGAATAGTATCTCTTAAATTATGAATTCATTTCATGCTTATTCTCTTATCTTGTATCATGATGAAAGTTTTGATCGTGACCATTTTATGTACTTAATTAATAACGAAAACTGTCTTAACCTTAACCTTAAAAATCTCAACCTCATATCACAAAATTCGTCAAATAACCTGAATTTATTACTCGCCTCGATCACTAACATGTCGCCCTGCATAAACACGGCACACAAACACTCGTGCACGAGCTTGTGCACAAATTAACTGGGTAGTATGGCGGTGCACAGCGAACAGACTGGATGCGGGCGGTGACAATCACTGCGATATTACGCGGCGACAGGTAAACACTGATATTTTCACGCACATTGCTGGGTGGGGAAATTTGGCCACTATGCAACGTGTGGCTCAGAGAAAGAAAATCTGAGTTTCTTCTTAATTCTAAGTTATTTATGGTACACTGAAACATTTTATAATACAGTGCTAATAAAGTTCATGTTTAACTCTAAGTTGAGTTTTCTCCCAGCAAACCTTGTTCACTGTTTTAAGGTTCGTGAAAAGGCTGGATTAACCAATGTGTGCGTTACATAAATTCGCTTCTATCATTGTTTGACCTACCTACGATCATTATCCTTGTACATTGAGAAGAATGTTTAAAACACTCAACAGTATAAAAGCAAACTGAAAACATATGAACGAGATGTACATCAGTTATGCATCAGTCGGAAGCTTCCAGCGAAGTACTTAATATGAAATTTACAAACTGACTAACCTCTTTAATCCAAAGGTTCCAAAGGTTGTCTGGTAGAGAATGCCTTGTTGCATTAAGCGGGCCAATATACCACTACTGTACATAAAGTTTAAATAAATAAATAAACAACATTATGGATTTTAATCATTTTAATGAAATTATGAAACTTTTTTTTTAATGATGGTTGAATTTAAACATTACTTTTCTTTAGTTATTAATATAATGAAATGAAATGAATGAATGAAAAGTTTACTTTAAAAAAATATATGCTATTTGAAATGTACCAACGAATAAATAAATTAGCCTCTAACTTCGTGTTTACGTCTCGTTTACCTGAATATATTCAGATCGTTTTGTTTTTAAACAAACCACTTCACTAACAAACTTAAGACTTAATTACAAGGTAAACAGATAGGACAAGACAGACAGGTGAACACCTCAGTGTTAACCTGTTTATCCAGGACATGTCAGCTACATGATCAAAGCGATCGGTCGGGGCTGTCAGGAGTGACGGGCTAGCTTACGTCAGTCGCCGGCTAATCGAGTGATGTGACAAGAGCCGCATCTTGAGAGATGGCCCTTCAATATTTGAGGAGTATAATATGGCTTTTAAATGTCAGCGTTTAAACAATATGGTGACTTGAAAACGGAGTTGAGTGATTTATAGTTTAGTAGCAGAGAGTGTAGCTTTGAATTTGTGGTTCTGTGTTCGATTTGTCCTTATAAAAAGATAAGTATTGGGGCAAAAAAAAATTGCCGACTAAGAGGAATTATGTTCTGTGATTTGGTTTTGTACATGGAATCGAAAAATAAGTTAAGTTAACACATTATAGTTGAAGAATAAGTCGATGAAATAGATTGAAGAATTATATTGGAAAGGACAGGTTAAATCTGTTTGGTCAGTTCCTTAAGGCATCGTAAAATGATCACCGAGAAATTCCAACACCATAACCTCCACAACTAAACAAACATTAACAGGATTAGTTACAGAATCCAGAACAAAACGCAACGAAACGCACACCATGGGAAGGCAGACTTTGAGAGAAACGTTTCAAGTTCCATCCCTGGAATCCAAACTACACCGCCCTTTATTTGATGACATTTACGACAATCTGACAGCTGAACCACTATATCCATTTCTACAAAGAATTTTCAACTGTGTTCTGGAGTATTAAGGTTGGTTATGGAGTGGGGAGTGTGGGCTGATTTAAACAATAGTGCAAGTCAGGGATATGATGGCGTGTATTGGAAGTGACGGGTTCTGCATGATGGCTCGGGACAACGGGACTGACTACTGAATGTTTTTTTAGTTGGCCGGGGTATGAATTATTTTCTTCATTCTTTTATTTGTTGCGTACGCCATAGTATGGAAATGTTTTTTTTAAATTTTCTGTATCACATTACTAATGCTTCGTTAACTTATACATGTGCTACCCACTACGTCTGGTGACGTACGCACGCCGATTGAAAGTACTTACATGGCCGACTTTTCTGAAGAACGTCACCAACACCATGTACGAGTTCGTAATGTTGTAACCTGTCAGTTAGCAAGTACCTCAGGCTATGATGACATCGACGTCATAATTCTACACGGTAGACCAAAATTATAACGAAAATATTAATTAATTATCAGTTATTTATTGTGAGTGTTTTACCCGGTATTCATAGAGCATTCCCCATTTAAGTGTTTAATTACAGTTTCTAGGAGCCGAGAGCACTTATCTGTAAAATGCAAGTGTCGCAAATGGCTCGGAAAGTTATAAAAACAACTTAACAGAACTCGCCCTCTAGTTTAAATAGCACTTAAATTGAAACCTAAAACGATGCCTGAAAATGCTTTTATATATCTTGTAAATACGAAATTATATCGCATTTTATTTTCAAAGACTCTTCCAAGTATGTATCCAATAACGTAGTTACCTAAGATGAGCGGGTGTCCGTAAATGACAAACCTACAGACTATGCTCACACGCAGACACTCGGTGTAGAGGTACGTAGAGTGTACGGTGTATCTGTATAGTGTCGTAGTCTAAATTTACCCTTTGATCTCTGTCTAACTCTTCGGGAATGCCACCACTAAGTTATGTCATGATATTCACAACTTTCAACTGAACATGCATTTATCTGGGCATGTAACCCGTAGAAACTCATAAATGTAACGCGACTGGTACATCACTGGCACACAGACAGACAATCAATTCGAAACTCCTCTATCCATTGACATCCATCAGAAACTATCGCGGACATTTCTATAGCGGCGGGTGGAAAAGCAGCGCTCGCAAGTGGGGCGCACACAAAGCGATGACGTCATGCCACAAAGCGCCAATGACTCCAGAAAGGTGGCTCGATGACGCGCGGCGCGGCACGGCACAGACGCGCCACGGACGCGGCACAGACGCGGCATGGATGCAGCACAGATACCGCGTGATTAGTGGGCGCTGCTTTCAGTAATGCGGTGCGGTGATAACTTGTTTCATGATTTTCAGTTGTGTCGGATTGTGGGCTGTAGACGTTACGAGGGGGAAATGATGTTACGTAACTGTCCAGTTCGTGTGGTTTTAATTATGATGGCCATCTCTTTTTATGGTTATCGTCGAATATATAAATAAATCCATTCATCCATTCAATTTCGAATGTATAATCGTAGTAAGAGATCGTACTTATGTAAAATCTTACCTAAGAGAAGACACCGCCGGCCAGGCCCAGGTATGGGCAGACTACATAAACCTGTGTACCTGTACACCGTAATATTTCATAAGACGCGAGACAAACCGCTCGGTAAGCTAGAACACACCGGTCTAGCAATATTTCCAACTATTCGTATGCAGTTTGTATCCCCCATTTTGTTTCCTGCGATCCATTTCATGATACCGTTGTCTCTGTAGATTGGACTGAATACAGCTATATTGACTTTATTCAATACGTAGGCAGGTTTACAAGGGTTAGAATATCTAGAAAAGTTAGCAAAATTGTGACTATTACCAAAAATATCGACGATTTTTTTTTGTTTTTCAAATCTGACTGCAAAAGCTGTCCTGAACAGTGTAATTTTAACTGCCTACAGCATTCAATTGTTTCAAAGTTATAGAATCACTGTTTCGGTTGGTTTGAAAACCTAAAAATAAAATCAAACGAGATTATTTTGTTTTTGTTTAGTCTCTGCCTTTTGTTAAATTGAGTTATAAAATAGGGAATTTGTACTGTTAAATTGATTGGATTATTCCTTCTAAATTGCGTGCACTCTCTAATAATAATGTTTTGTGTAAGTTGTGTCTACAAACTTGAACTTGAGGATAAATCGAATATGTTTTAACGAAGTAGGCATAGATAGGCAAATATAAAGTAGGTATATGGTATACGTATGGTAAAGTAGAAGTAGGTTTAGGTATAGTAAAGTAGATATAAGTTTCCATCATGTACTAAGTAAAACGAAGCTATTCAATTTTGCTCTTTGAATGAATGCTGCTGGTTGGAGGAGCTCGTCAGCCGCACGGGTCGATCTTCGAGGTTACGTAACACTTGCCGAAGTCGACCCTTGGATGGGTGGCCAATGAGACCATCCATTGGTCCAACGTGCCTCGGAAAACACGATTAACGATCTTTGACATTCGTTATGGACAATCAGAAGCTAAATAATCTGCCACCAGTCTTGCCAAGGGGTATCGTGTTACTCAGTTACTGGGTTGTGGAGGTCAGAGAGGCAGGCGCTCCATGTAAAATACTGGTACTCAGCTGTATCCGGTTAGACCAAAAGCCGACCCCAATAACGTTAAGATTTTCTGTATTTTGTCTATCCAGGCAGGACAGGATCTCCCCTATAACGTGCTATCGCCTCCTACCTCACCTACAAAACAGGTGACGTCATAATTAAAACGTTTTCAGCGCAAACAAAATCCAGCTAATTCCACGTTAGTAGAGTGAATGGAAGTGACCTGATTGCGGGGCGCACGGCGTCTTATTGTGCCGAGCGTAGTCGACGTGGCTTTGTTCGGCGCCAACTGAGAAGCAGTTGCGACGCATTTAGTACACACGTGCAGCTTTGAATTGAGAGCTGTGTATTATACCTGCCTTGAACTACATGTTTTGGATGTGTGTTAAATTTTGGATTTGTATGAAAAGTTTTACTTGTGATTCAGCGTGGGTGTTATACTATGATATTAATAGTATCCTGTATTTATGTCAAGGTATTATTAAAGAAGTAAATACCTATAATTATCTCTTTCAGTCGTCGATGTTTGATGTGATACCGGCTAAGATTTCCGTGTAGTGCCGCTACAGGAAAATCGAATGACTTTTTTGTTTTTTGCGTTCCAATAACACGAGGAAGAAGAAAATAGGAATTATTTTGTAAAGAAATGTATCTTATGGTAAATCTACCATCAACTTCATGATTCCTCTAAAATGTATCATAATAGTATCCCAAAGATATTTTGTGTCTTTTATGTATTTTAATAACGGCCTTAACTCTTGACTCACCAGATTTCATTGAGCTGATTGAAATTAATTCTATTCCCAAAACTAGTTCAATTTCATCTCGATTTATGCAAGAGCTACCGGGAACGCAGGAGAACGGACAAGAAGAACTAAACCTCTTTGAAACAGATAGATACGGAATCCCACTATGCTACATTGTCTGTGTCGCCATTATCATTCGGTATGTATTCAGCAGTGGAATCGGTTCTTAATAACAACAAACAAGCATAATTCCCGGCGCACCGGGTACTACTAGGTATAAACGGGTAGTACAGGGTAGAACGGGGTAGTAGGTAGTAAATAAGGCCGCCTACAAACAAAGATCGCATAGATTGCAACTAATCGCTTTGTAGCGCAGTGTTCACGCGGCAAGTACATAGTGAAGTAAAGATAGAAGCTCGACTTTTCTATGAAGTCATATAGATCCACACTCTCTACGCGACAACCTTATTTTTAAGGGTGGGAAATGATCAAATGACTTCTTCTACTCTGGGTGGAGCTGGAGGGCGTGTCAGACTCTTACTGACTAAAACCCATCCGTGTTCCTTCCAAAGCCCTTTGCGTTCCAGGGTCGAGGTGACTCTTTCGAACAAATTCCGCAACCCTGGCAGACTCTAGCCCTAGCGGGCCCCGTCTTCTATGCTGACATCTCTTTGAGGCGCGCGTGAAACACAACGCGCCATCAAACCGGGCCTGGTGGTGATCGAACAGCGAGCCACCCACCGACGCCCGGGGCATCTTCTCCTGTAGCGGCGGTTGGGGCGAAGGCCTTGCCTTTCCCTCGCACCCCGCCTCCTCCTTTGCTAGCATTACTGCTTCACAGAAGGAAGTGACCGCTTCGCTCCGGACCATGAATTTAACCAGGGCCGGATGCGAGAGGTCGCCGCAGCCGATCGCCTCGACGAGGACACGGAGTTGCACTGCCCCAGCAGGGCAGACCTCCACCGTATACTCCACCGTGTCCTCCGGGAAATCCTCAACGAGACTGCCTGCCCTTCTCTTGATGTCTTCAAGAGGAAAATTAAAGAGCATTTCGTTTCACAATTACTTAATATTAGTTGATATATATTTATATTTGTATTTATGTATGTATGTAAGTATATTTATGTATATTATTTGTACACGGAGGCCCCTCAATGCTCTCTATCACTCAAAGGTTTGCTGGGAGAAAACTCATCGTTGAGTTAAGCTCGGCTTTGTACATGAACTTTATAATGACTGTTTTATAATATAAGTTGCTTTGTTGTACAATAAAGAATTAAGTATGAATTATGGCATGGTTCTCTTCTATTTAATATTTAAATATTCAGCTATCTCCTTTCATGTGGGGTAAGGATCTTACTTTGCGATTAACAATTTGAAGGTTTGTGAATTTGACAAATACTAAACTCAAATTCATTCAGAAAGCACTGACTGGAAGCAGAAGATTTAAAATCAAAACTGAGGAATCCCAAATAAACGGTCAAGACACATTCATTAGTTCTCCTTTTTTTCCTTTTAAAGGTGTTGTTGGGAGTGGTATTTCTGTGTTTTCCCAACAATGCGGTGATGTAGAGGCGCCGTGAGCCAGATCGTCGGACAATAGTGTGGGGACAAAGCGAAGCTTGCCACCTTTTGTGCTATCGATGCTTCTCGTTTAGAAAAACAACGCCTTTGTGGCTGTATTGGGGTGTCTTTCTTTATCGATGCTTTTTTTCCAAACACTGCGCGATTTGTCCCTGTTTTTTTTTATTCGATTTCAATTATTTGAAGACGGTAACAGTTTAATTTGTGTTTTCTTTTTCTCAATGATTACTGATTCATTTACTTCGGTATTTTAGATTCAGATGCCTGGGTGGAATTCGCATTCTTTGTTCTTATCTGTCGTGTAGAAATTAATTTATTTGCATTTTCTTTCTTCCATGATTACTGATTCAGCTTCTTCCCATGTTGTAGATAAAGAAGCTTTATTAAATACGAAATCTTTATTTGTGACTGTCGAGTTGAAAGCACTTCTCAAAATGATTTTTAACTTGACAATTTAGTTGGAAACAGAAAGTGCTTTACGGACTACTTCGTAACAACTAAACTAATTTCTTTTCAACTTCACGAACCATTACGAAGCTCTCATCAGTTACAATTCTTAATGACCTCCGCAAGGTCATGTTTCATCAACTCATTAAAAACTAAACAACATCGTTAGAGCGTCACAATTAATCATAAATCAAATCGCGCGACACGGCGACAGCGACGCGGCGGCGCGCGGCGACAAAACGCCTTGACACTGCAACAATAACCCGTCAGCTCCGATACTACGAATACAATTAATATCCGCCACCACCCGAGCAAACGACCCTCACCTTCTAATTACCAACACATTTTCAACCTTATTCTAATAACATTAAAGGCCTAATTCCCCGTAAATAGTGTTTAGATAAGGTTAAGTTAAGCGTGTAACGATGAATAGACATATTAAAGATTAATTACGATAGCTTGTTGTCGTATTACTGAATAGATGTTTGTTACAGTAATTTAATTAGGCGGACAATTGTGTTTCCTTGTTTTGCGAGTTCTGAAGGATGATCTGTTACATTTTTGGAATTATCTGCTGTTAATTTGACTTTAACTACCTTCTCTGCTTAATTTAACATCAAAGATTTAAATCTTTTTCTGTCATTATTAACCCTAAAATGAAAGTGTCCGCTAAAATAGCCTTTATTAGTTCTAACCAAAAATAACTTTATTCACTACATCTTATCCAATTCCAAAATCGAACAAGTGTCAAACTCGTTTCTCAATTAAACCGTTATTCACGATAACCCTACAACGGCTACGTTAATTGTCAGCCAAGTATTCGCTATGACCGACTGACAGGCACAATTTGGTCGCGTCAGAGTCGCGCGGCCGCGTCGCGATGACAGCTGACAGAGATGGCCGCCGCCGGCCGCCGGCCGCTCGAATCAGCTGACAAGCAGTTTTGTTTAGCTAAAAGTTTGAACGCGATGATTTGAGGGTTCCGCGTGATTCGATTAATGTCCGGATGAAGTTAAAAGGACTTATTAAATCGAGTTTTGATAAGCATTCATTCATACTAAGTTTCATGAAAAGGTGTCAGGATTATATTTACGTCACAAAAATTGTTCATCTTTTCATTCAAACTTTTTGAAGCATATAGCGTTTTGGTGATTTATTGACTGTTCGAAGGTTACAACAATTTCGCAGCTTCACGAATATTGTAGGTATTCACTAATTTATAAAAACCTCTTCAGATATTTCAAGCGAGACAGACATTAATTTACGCCTTTGATGAAATAAATCTCAACCGAACACGAAAGTAAAAAAGAGCACAAAATTTTTATCAGTTGTCACAACCCTTCTCTCCATTATCAACTTGACGCGCAATCAAATGTCACAGTTATTACGTGTCGAATGATTTTCCAACAAAACGATTTCATGTCCGACACAAAACATATTCAAACCTTTGAATAGACAGAAAATATGGAGTGACAATACAATTCGCGATCGGGGTCGCGTGGACCGTCGGGCGACGGGCGGCATCGCGGGGTTATGAGTGACGTGAAACACATCGGGTAACGCGCCATCGAGTGTCCTATCGATTCGATGTCGATCACCGGGGCAGTACGTCTTGCGGAGCGTGATGAATTTGCGAATCGGTTTTCATTTGGTTAAATCGTGATAGTGAAGTGTTCGAGGGTTAGAGATGTCGGATTGCGGTAGATTGAACGCAAAACTCATTAGTTTTGGCAAACGTAGACGTAAGGAAATAATTATATTATCCAATGATAATATTTCCAGTCGGACGTTTTCTATTTGAAAAGAAAATATTGTAAAAGAAACCAGGATATCATTTTCTTTCAGTTGCATACGAAGAAGCTTTTCCTTTGGTTAATTTTCAAATTAAATAAATAAAGCAACTACTGGTATTCCCATTTTATCCCAGAATCTGCTTTGTTCGCAAAATAAAACTTTAACAAACTCGAAGTTCATTCAAGGCATTATGAAACTTTGAATCCAATATTCAAATGAGCTCCTGGGGTCACATTTATCTAGACTAGAAAATAGATTGTATGTCTAGCATAAACGGCAGCAATCCTCTTCAAATTCAATATTGTACTAAACCAAGTTTAATGACGTAAAAATACTCTGAATCTGAGCTACCCATTAAAGTAGTCACTCGTTTATATTGCCAGCGGAAATTAAACCATGCGTCTTCTACATAAAATCGAATTTAGTGTTAAGGGATGGGGATATAACTCTCGCTATTTTCGATATTTTTATTTGCCGCGGAGGCGCGTCGGTCCGCTTGGAAATGCTAATAATAGCTTCTGCAACCTTTTGCTACGAACCAAAAAGAAAGAGGAGATTTCTAAAGACTTTTATGGGAAAAAAAATCTGTGATGGTACCTAGGTCATTTTGTCCATTTCCAAGAGATGGAAGTGTTTCTAGGAAGAGTAGATTGCAATGAAAGTCGGTTTTCTCTTACAAGCTGTACTCTTGTTTGCAGAAAAACATTGAAGTTCTTTGAACACCTTTCTTTGGCAAAACTAAACCAAAGCCCTGCAATTTTCCAATTATGCGAGGCGTGTACCGTAAAAACTAACTACCATAACTTTTATACGAAAATTTTGCTAAAACAAAGCAGCGTTCTTCCTTCCTTACACGAAGGAGAAACTTCTCACATTTCCGAAGAAATAACTCAACTTAATGCAATCCCATAACGCCGGCTTAAAACAATCAATTTCTAGCAGGCGAGAACATTTTTTAGCGAAACAAGCGGCCATTCCATTGCTGCGGCAGTTACTATAATCGTTAGTGGAGTCGTCGGCTCTAAAGTAAAGCGCGCAATGGACACCGATTTATAGCCAGACTGGATGTTGTCACTTGTTTACGGGGTGATGAATATGAGAAGTAATATATACGGTAAGTCTTTACAGTACAAAACTTAGGAGAGGATCTTTGTCCAAGAGCGGATTGTGATAGGTTGAATTTATTGATTGGCGCGTGACGGCCGGGCTCTTTATAAACTTACTCGTAGAAACAGAGCTCTCTGACTAGGGCTTTGTCCGGGAATTTACTAATGCCATTCCGATTTTCGTCGCCAAATAGTGTTGCTTTGTTCCAATTCCTAATTCGAAGAGTTTGTCGTGTCGGCGCTATTATAGGTGGGCGTCAGACAGGTTTCAGCCCCATCTCTGAGATAACAAGCCTGTGCAGTTCCTGATGTACAAAGGCGGGTGGTGACTTACTTCAACACAATCAGCACCCCTACTATGAAGTTTCAATGCCATTATGATTACGTTGCGAGAGAGCGGTGGAGCTATACAAGACGAATAGCACTATCCTTGTTTCACAACATAATCATGATGGCATTGACACATCATGTAAAGTTATGGGGTTAGGCTCTTGACAGAGTACAATATATCAGCGAATGCGACTGTCAAAATGTAATACAAGGTATTGATCACGTGACATTTCGACAGTAATTGTCAATCCCAAACATTTTGGACGATTTGACAATAGCCTCCGCCACACTGCCGCCGACAGAATGTCACTTGCCTAGAGCCACTGGTGACCCGGCTTCTTTGCCACCAAATAACTTACACAACAAAAGACTACGTATTGCCCGTTCCATTCTCTCTACCGCCGTGTAAGCAAGAGGCCAGCCCGGCACAGCTTATTTGCGAGCGAAACATGGCCGGTGTTATGGCCGCCGTCGCGAATTGCCCTACAACGGCCTAACTTCGCCCCATCCTGTGAGCATTTTGTAAGAGTTTGCCTGCTTATGTTAGCTGCTGGCAGAGTTTTGCTGCATAGTATTGTTTTATAATAATACTAGCGTTTTCCCGCGGCTACGCACACGGTAACGACGTCTAGAACCGCCTTCAGGGTCCCATCTCTGGACCAAAATTCATCAAAAGCGGTTCGGCAATTTAGGCTTGAAAGCGTTACAGACAAAAACACTTTTGCAATTATAATTATACAACGAGTGTTTAAGTTTTATTTTCCCAAAAAAGAAGCCTAAAACGGTCTTCAGAATCCCATCTATCTCTGTACCAAATTCTAAGTTCCAAATCTAAAGTGCTTTTTTGGGGTAAAACGGATAGGATCACTCGGTTTTCTGTCTGTCTGTATGTATGTCCGTCTGTCAATTCAGTTGAAATTGACACATACCTATAATCTTCTGTGACCCAAACACGGACATGTAACGAAAATAAATAAAATAGGGTCACTTTTTGGGGGGCAAACAAGAAAACTTAAAAAAAAAAATCTAAATGTACCGTGCGACATATCAAATGATAGCGTATTGTGAGAGTTTCGAATATATATTTTTTAAAATGTTTAAATAAATGATTTTAAAGTAATTCAAGAAATTAGTTAAAAAACCCGCCAAGTGCGAGTTGGGTACGGAACCCTAAAAATAACCATTCTCCTCTCCCCATTAACTCCGAAACTAAGGAGACAGAAATTTTGAAAAAAATACAGTTTGGTTTTACCTATGGATTACAGGAAAACCTACAAGAAGTCTATGGTTTGCAAGTAACATGTTACAAAAATGAGATTTGTTCGGAACCATTGGCATGCGAGACCGACTCGCACTTGGCCGTTTTTTTTAAATTAGGGGACAATTTCCGAGACAAATTGTTGAAGGACTACACACTACACTAACAAAGAATTGTTCTAGTTACTAATAGCAATTAGGTACTTCCGCAGAAATGTGTATTGCACGTTTCCAGGAAATGTTGTTGCCTCTGATATTAATATGTTAATAGCACATAAGTAAAACAATCTCAAATGTAATTCTCGTATGTTCGAACCTTGAAAACAACACAAACATGTGATTTGAATTTCAAATTCATCTTTAAACGTTGGAGGCTATGTGTTGAATCATTAGAATTTCTATGTAGAATTTTGGAACGTGTGTATACATGTTTAATGTGAATTTTCTTCATTGCCAACATACAAACATACGTAGATAGGCATGTACCGTATACGGTATCAAATATGTGCCTTTTTAGCTTAGCTTAGCAAGCTTTATGTTTAGCTTCCCAAGGGAACATACCCCCGGGATAAAAAATATCGTTTGTGTTGTTCCAGACTATAATCTACCTCTGAGCAAACATCAAGATCCGTTCAGCCGTTCTGACGTGATTGAGTTACATCCAAACTCTCGTATTTATAATATTAATAGTTACATATAGAAGTATAGATTCTAGAACGTGGTCTATCCGTGTCACTAGATAACGAGCTGCAATCGTAATTCAATTGTTCGATTCAGATACTTAGTATTGGATTAAATTGCCGCGTTTCCACAATTTTCTAGCAGGTACCGTAAGATGAACAGTCGGTGGTTAGTTGCAATATTTAGCTGAGTTTAGTTTAGTTTTTTTAGATGGGTTTGCTCTTGACTCTAGGCTAGGTCATGAAGAAACCTGTTCATTCTAATTTTAAATAAAGAAAGAAACAAAGAAAATCAGTTTATTCTGCCGGAAAAAACGCACATAAACATTTAAAGATAAAACACTTATCAACTAGAATAATAACATAAGTAAATAAAAAATGCATCACTATCAGCCCATGTCAGGACCGGACATTCATTAAAACGAACCTCTGATCACACCACAGACAAAACAGAACACAGTTCAGCAGTTGTCTATGGCATGACGCCCGACTGGCTGACAGCGGACAAACATGGAAACAACAATTATAAACATTTTAGACAATCAAAGTAATGAAGAAAATATAAATAAATTCAAGTTGTGCGTCGTATCCGAGCAAGAATCGGTCATTTGCTCAGCATAAATGCCGTGACTATGGGCAAATCCAATAATCAACGGCGCTGAAGAGATTAGGGTTGTATGCGATCGGAAACACAGACGCAGGCGCGATAGATTTAAGAGTATTGAATAGGTAGTAACTAAGTAGACCTCTTTGTAACAGAGTAGCTAACTACATCTTTTTAGTTCTCATTTAAGGGCCGAATAGTTGACATGGGCGATTAACACGGTCAGCCTCAGCAAACGGTACATACAGATCATGCAGCTTCATAAAGTGTACTTAAAGAGCAAAATAAACAAAACAAAGTTTCAGAATATGATAAGTAAATAATTACAAGGAAAAGGCCATTGCTTTTCAATTTCTAATTAACGAAACATTTGTAATTAACCTTACTTTATAATCCGAAGTTGTGTCAGAAATCCTTGGCAAGTTATTTTCATAAATTAACGAATTTTCGCTCCGGATTAACATTTTGTATCGGAATTATTGCGTTCAAAAAGATAATATTTTTTAAAGATGTGAATATATACTTGATTTTGGGATCATAATAATCTCGATTATTTACAGTAACGTTATTATTTACAAAGAGACCCCAAGCATCGCATTTTACAGTAACAAAAGCGAAATTATTCTTAGATTTCAACTACACACTAAACTGAAAAGAAAGCGCCACCTTCATTCATGTACTAAAATACGAATAAAACTCCGTCAACCATAAAGCACATAAGAGCATCATCTAGTCAACCGCCACACCCTCATACTTGGAACAAATAACATCACTCAAGTGCAATCCTAACAAATAGCTGAGTAAACGTCGCATAATAGTGCACATTAGAGATAAAGGAGGGGCCACACCGGCGCGGGCGGCGCGGGCGGCGCGAGATAATGTCGCGACAAATGGCCGCCGCGCCGCCGTTCAGCTGTAATGGCGTGCGTTCCTGCGGTTACTGCCTATGATAGAATATCGGGGCTATTGTGAGGCTCTCATGGGTACCCTGGGAGATTGGGCTGGATAGATTATTGTGCTGGTACCTGTTTCATACTGTTGAAGTTTTATAACTGTCCGAGTTATTTTGTGGCGTTATTATGTCATTTACTCGCTTTAGTGTGCATTTCAATTCGTATTTAGTTACTGTATGGTGAAATCATAGTAAAAAAATATTGAATGTCTCCCTTTCTGTCTTTCTTATTTCTTGATTATTATTTTTGAACAAATTCCTTAAACGGTTTATCTTCCATCCATATGTCAAAATTTAACTAATAAGTATTTACTGCCAAACCCATCTCTGTTTTTTCGTATTTATTTTCTTGTGCCGAATATAACATAATTTGTACAAACATCATTATTGCTTTATTGCCCACAATTTCTCAACTAATTTAACTTCGACGTTGAAACAAATATTGGAAAACCGTAAATTTTTTACATGAACCTATTTTCTTGGCAGTTTTAGATTGTATTGAAAACAACATTTTATTGCTAAATTGTTATTAAGAAAGCATTTTGTTGCACCCATTTACTTTTTATTTTTATTTATTTGTAAACAATGACAATTTATTTACTTAAAAGATGAAACTAAGACAGGTAGTTGTTCGAATACTTATCCTTAGATCCTTACTTGCAAAGCGTGCAATTACATGAGAAGAGAAGATTCCTGTAGAACATGAATATTTTAGATGGCGTTAACACCTCCAATTTTCATAAAAATTACACCCATTATTCTTGCCAATGCATACTCATGAAGAAGAAAAAAGTTCCCCTACCAAGTTAGCCATACGAATTACGAGCTGGCACCAGCCGGTTAGATTTCACTTTACATTTCCGGTCGTCCATAAAAGTCCGCAATATAAAACGGTGCAGGCGCAGTAATGTATTCAGATCCAATTGTGAACAGTGCACCAATACTATGTAGTGGTCGTTACAGCGCGACATAGGATTTACAATTCAAGATTGTGTTTAAGTGGGGACTTGCTGCTGTCTAATGGTCCTTATACTTCGCAGCGATTTTGTCGAATATTCTTTGTGAAAAATCGTGTATATTTTAATAATAATTTTACGCTAAGTGTTAATGTTGTAATTTATTTAAGAAGCACTTGAATTTGGAGTGGTTATTTAACATTTGGTGAAGTTACACGTTGACATTTTATTTTTAAATATAAATAAATAGACGCCTCAGTCCATATTAAAATAAAGGTAGATTAGACACCATTCTGGAATAAAAATATTATGATATATTTATATTATATATATATATATTTAGATTACTTCCGACTACCAGGAAGTTGAAAATGAGCACATTATATTTGTCGCAATTGCCAGAAATCTCGCTGACCTTTATCCCTAAAGAGTATTCACGTAACAAGAAATAAATTATGCCTAATCGTCCAGACTGTCCGTATCTCGACTAACAAATTTCCTTTATTGAAAAACGTTTTGATGATATTTTTCCAGAAATTCAGGCCACTTTCGTTTCCTTTGACAAAAATATAACGAGCTTATGCAAAATTTGTTTATCTCTCGAATTTTATTTCAGATTTGGCTATCATTCTGAATCTAATCTTATCTGAGTAATGTTTGTGTATTCTTCTACCTATAACTCTGCGGTTGTTTTTATTAAAACACGATCCTTTAAAGCTTACATAGAACACTGAGCTTCAGTCACTCTAACTTTGACAGTGATAAAATCTTTGTCACAGCGTTGTAATAGTGTTGGAACTCTTCTATCATAAATAAAACTCATCATTGTTCCTGTCTGAAACAAGATAGCTGATCAGTTTCAAACCCCTTTCATAAAACAGATGAGTTATGAAAACCGTTCCGAATCGCAATGGAAATAAACGGTGAAATAAACGGTGATGGAATTCAGATCTGTTGTCGCTATCGTTGTTTCAACTTTGATGGAGTCAACTGCGATGTGAACGGCGGATAACTGGATTCTACCAACTTGGCATACCATGTTTAGCATAGATGACAGATACGTAGAAGGAATATTTAAAAGTAATCTCAAACCGTAGATTTCGATCATGTTTTGCCCCGCAAAGGAATGCTGATTACTTAGGTGTAGGTATTTGCCTGCTAGGTTGAGCAGGCAAAGGTCCAATCAGACAAAGGGAGTAGGTTCGGGGATGGGCTAGAGGTTACTATCATGCAAACTGTTTGATGTCAATTCAGCAAGGCGGAGGACCGTTATGTACACGTAGTGACAGTTGAGTAAGTCTTACGAAGTGTGCTTGCATTTTGCAGATAACAGTGTTTGGAAAGATGAAAACGTCACAGAGACAGAAACGGAACGATGCACTTAAACAATCGATGAATAGTTTGGAGGTAATATGAAACCTCAACAATTCAATTTAGTGAATTTTATGGCTCACAAAATTCATCTCACATTTTACAATTAACTTATCGTGTAATTCTTTTCTTATTTTCTACATGCATGCCTTTATCGCGTTACCTTCATTATACAGGCATTTTCGCTTTTATTAAAACACTTAAACGCCTGGCCATTATTCGTATTTTACGAAGAGAGAGATGCGCTCGGAGCCTCGCAGCTCAAATAATTACGCTAAATATTTTTTGCGAGCTCACAAAGCGATACTCGATATCGCCGGCAGCTTCTGTTTGAGTTTCAGCTCTTAATTTATTATACGATGGCGAAATTTTCGCTAATTTCGTGAGAAACTTGAGAAAACCGCCAACTTTACCAATTAAACTGAATTCGATTTATTTTAGTAAACGCCTCTGAAAAGGTTCACAGCGTGTTCTTGTGGGATTTACAAAAATGACTTTTGAGATCCGATCAAGTTTTCGAATTACATTTTACGGCTTCTGCCGACTTCGGGAACTGTATAATACGTAATATCAATTGGATTTCAAATTTTGTATGTACTGAAGGGGCAGTGGATGTGATAAAAAAACTTGAAATATCTTTAGTGAAATTCTTATCGCTACCGACGTGATTTAAGACCTTGCTCAATTCAGATTTGAAGGAGAGAAATGAAAACTTATCAAATGAATCTGCTTCCATATTTTTTTATAACTGAGTAGAAAATCTCCTTTGCTTTAAACCAGAAATTATACCGGCTTATCGTGATAAAGTTTTATATTTTTAATATTTATATCTGAACTAAATAATCCTAAAATTATACTTTTTTTATATAAAAGCTTTCAACCGATTTACAATAATTATAAGTGATAATGTAGATATTGAAAGGTAGCGCAGGTCGCTGGCTGTCCGTTGCAACATGCTGGCCCGCAGGTTGTGTACGAATGTACGAATTCAGTGAAGTTTTGAGAGTTTGTCAGCCTTTCTACACCTGGAGCCTGTGGGTCGGTTGTTCGCAGCGGGTATACAGCGACCTGTGTGTCCAATATAACAATGCACTTAAGGTACTGTTGAGGCTGCCGTGGCGATGCAGTGCGTCAGGGATCTTTGCGCGTCTTTATGACTTTGCCGCCTAAATCAGGAAAAGATGCGCCTCCCTAATCAATCCCGTTCGTGGCAGCACTAACACTACACTATAGATGAGACTCCCTCATGCTACAAAGATGGGTGTAGCTTCATTTCGTTGTGTAGTAGAGCTGTCAAAACTAACATCAGTTTTTATTTATTATTGTTACTAACAAAATATGGACCTAGTCTGAAATAAATGTTGATTATTATTTCATTATTACAAACCCTGTTATTTCCATTTAAAACAATAACCTAATTTACTTTTTCATATCTATCAATTCTTATATCTCTATGCGCCAAATGTATTCACAATCTCTGTGCAGTCGCAATCAGTATTGTTATATCGGATATTGTTCATCGGTATAATACCGTGCTATTTACTTTGCTTACCAAGTGGCTCTCTTTATTTTATTGTTCACGTTTCACTGAGTCTACTTCTTATTGCTGATTTTTATTTTTATAGTTTAGATCGGAACACATATTACATTTTTATAAGTTGGTTAGTTCTCTATTATTTTACATTATTTCTTCTTAATTCTATAAACATGAATGTCTTTATTTTTTCAACCAATAAACGGTTGAATTCATTCATGAAACTTGATATTTGAGAACATAACCTGTTTTCCTGGGATTTTATTGTAAGAGCTAGTTCTACAGAACTGGAAACTATGATATTTTGGGATTTTTGCCCACTAATTAAAAACCACAGTATGCTAGTCCACTAGTTTGAATGATTTGATTTGTTTTGTTCCATAACTAACCTTGTTATATCCCAGTGCTGCATTTTATTCACCTTTGTACAGATGACTAATAACATTTCAGGAAAATAAATAATTTTGGTTCTCCTCATTTAATTCATTAGCTTTACCAGTGAACAAAATAACCTCTAATAATACAAAAATTAATATTTCTATTAAAATGACTCCAATACTCAACTCGAAACATGTCCGGTAAGTTAAAGAGAACTTGAAAGTTGTCTGAGTTCATTAAACGAAGGGCACTCGAACAATAGACGTGGATGAAAAACTCCAGACAGAACCAACCTCTCCAGAACGACTCGTTAAATGTGCACGAATGGCACGAGACGAACGAGCAAATGCAACAATGGAAAGTAATTTGAAAAGTCTTCAACTAAAATTAATGTACATATATAGAGATTTCTTATAATGTTTGCCTTGATAAGCTGAAATTACAACAGAATGACATTCACGATACAATTTAGACCCATAAAGGTAATTTAGTTCTATGATGCAAAAACGAATTTTCTATGAAAAAGTAATAAAAATGATAAAATAGTATTGGAGACATTATAGCACCCTGAGGTACTCCAACTTTATTACTTTTATGTGTCATTAGATAAAGCTATTGGACATAATAGACAGCTTTTATAATTGCATTTATGATAGGGTATTAAATAAAATAATACTTCTACAAACACAATGGTGTGATACTCGAGCTATTAGTGAAATTTAATATTTTTTTAAAGCGTGACAGACGCTTTCAAAGGCATTCGACATATCTAGAATACAAAATGAGTTATTTGGAAATAAAACTTGCTGAAACTAGCGCAACTCAAATCATCATAAAACAAACCTAGCTTGAACTATTATAATTCATCAACGTTTTTGCAAAAACTGTGAGAACTGAAACATCACTTGAGTTTGACTGTCGCAATTAATTTTGACCTATGGCTCTCGAGAGCCCGCCCGTGACGTCACGTTGCCTAGCAACCGTACCGTCCGAACACGGAAATACTCACAGATTTGCCCCCGATTTGAAAAATACCCTTAGTGACCCTTTTAGTCCAAATTAAGTGAAATAAAAACAATCGGAGTAAAACACTTTTAATTAAGCAAACCCTTTTTTGTTCCATTCGCTTTTATTCGTTTTAAACTTATTTTGTTACAAATTGTTTTACAAGGTTCAAATCAATCACGCAGGTAGCTTTTTTATTATACTATAAGCTTTATACATATTCGTGAATTATTTTATAATCAGAAATATAACATTGTGTAAGGACATTTTAATACAAAAAAAAAACCTTTTGATGGGCGGTCACCAGTCTACCGCAAAAGTATTGAAAAGAATTTGCCACATCAGCACTAGGTACATAAATGTACGCGGCTGTTAGCCGTAATACTTATTGCTGAAAGTCACGCAGTACCAAAGTGAAAGGCTTCTAAATCCTAATGCCCGCTGAACCCGCTCGGTCATCTTTCAAGAGAACCGTTATAACTCGTTTTCTATTAACAATTGAGATCCGCGATGAAAGCGGTTGCCTTTTCTTAGCCTTGAACTTGAATATACATATCTTATTTAGTTTTGTAAATTTCCATCTACAGAAGAATCTCGCGTAGACTTCTTTAAAGGGCTGAAGAAGAAAATTTGATGGAACTTTCATAATCGTACGAAATATCTAAGCATTAGAGGGCAATCCTAAGGGTTCCCTATTCTCATTATATTGAAACGCACATATCTGAAAAGAAAGAAAACAAAGTGTTATCTTTCAGTTGAAATAATAATTGTTCACATAAACTCCACTTTTCCCGGAAAGTGATGGGGTGTGGTCTGATACAGCAGCATTTTATTCTTTTGCACCCACACAATATCTCTTTTCTAAAATGTTAATATTGCTGAGACAGGGCAACTTATTCAGGTCGCAGTGTCCACACGTTCGCGCGACGTCGGACAAAGCCACGTTCATTAAAAATATTTCATTTTGACATTATTACGGTAGCCACGCGTTGCGGATATCTGGTATATTTGATCTTTGCGAGGAAATCATGCAGTACATTTAATTTTGCGTGCCGACATTTTTGTTAAAAGTTAATTGTATATTCAGTTGTTCTTATATGTTTGTTTGCTATTCTTTCAGCGTGGATATTTTCTTTGATTTACGAAGAACGTAATTTAAACAGTTCATCAGAATAAATTTGAACGGTTAATGAACTGTTATTTATAGTTATTATCTTGAAATTGCTTAATACTTCTTCTTTGATGTCGCAAATGCTTTTACCCAGCATTTAGTACTCATAAATAACTGATAACAGAGCTACTCAGACTTAAACGTTCTTTCAACTGATTCAGACAAGCATTAAATCCAAAAGGTCATCGGTCAGACATAAAACACTAACTGACACAACCGCAGAGCATATAAGAGCTTTACGTTAGCTGTCACATAGCAAGCATCTCGAACCGCAAACACTTAAAACATATATCATAAGTAAACATAATCTTCAAACTAAATGCAAATTACGACAAACGTACAGAAGCTGGAACATTCACAGGATAATGCTAACACGTGTTGGCACATAGCGTTCAGCTTAGGACACAAAACAGTTCTAAACATTGAGTACTTCATAAAGGCTGAATTAGACGGATTCGTACAGCCCGAGCCTTTGTACAGCGCCGAGTGATTTAGGTCTCAGAGCTCGTTGTTTGATAAGACGGAATTGTTTGGGCTGTTGATAATTTTTGACAATAGAATGAATTGCCATGTTGTTATGAATGTCTGCTGACTTTCGGTATGGTTCCTTAGGAACACAAAAAAAAATGTAGCTCTGTAAGATTTGGCTGATATCTGCAGAATATAATATGTATACGTATGTTTCTGACGCTTAGAAAGTAATGATAGTGAAGATCAGTATTAATATAACTAAACAGTTAGGTACTCGTACAATCCTTAATCATTTTCCACTCTACCATCTTACCTTAGGGAACATTGCCGAAAACAAAAACAAATGACTACACACTTAATCCCTCGCCTAAATCCACTACAGTAACACGGTTTGCCACGTTAAGCCCATCAGCTTCAATAAGCGGTCCATCACAGCACCATTAAGGATTGGCCCGAGGCTGTCTCTCTCGTCAAGAACGCGTGGCCCCCCTACTCTCCGTATCATCTCGCTCAATTTATGTCAATTACGCTCACAAAGTCGCAGCAAAAAATGAAAATATCGAATAAAAGTGCCCGCACACGTTCCAGTCCTGGCATTCCCTACGTTTGAACCTTTCAAATATTCATCCGTACCTTTTGACGTCTTTGTATTACCTTTTATATATTCATATCGATTCGTACGGGATCGCTTTTAAGTCTTTATGTCTGTTTGCGTTTATTTGAGACGTTGAAATGTTGACTTTTTCGTGCTTTACGAGTTTTGATGGACGGAATCAAAGGTTTTGACAAATTATTTCTTGAGTTTTTTTTTCTTTGTTATTGCTACTTCATGCAGCTACCTATCTATAGGTGTTCATAGTTTGAATTGGTTCCCGATTTATTTATTCCCATTCCTTTATTGGATTAAACATTTTTGAACTCTACATTCAACGCAGTTATGACGAAAAATAACCACACAGTTATGCTATATCAGCAAATATCCATCAGGGTGTTTGCTGAATACCCTGATATTTTTTGAATATCAATTCAAATATTTAAAATGTCCACGTTGTTCTGATACCTCAAAATGAATGAGAGCGAAATTACGAAATTATAACACGTGCAAAAATTATTATACACCACAAAAATATTTTCATTCAAAACGTAAGTTTATTCCTTGTGTTAATTATTTTGACACAGTTTTATTCGTGCATTTAATTCAGAGTTGGAACTGTACACAAACTTTTCAAACGCATTTATAACAGAATTCGTCTCTCGTTTAGTATAATATCTGTATGACGTAGTTCCAAATTAAATGTTTTACACAGCCGTGCTCCCAAACGGGTTGTCGTGAAGATAAACTTTAAATTGGTCCACCGTTTTCTCTCGACACTCCGAATTTTCTGTAAAGTTTGTGCAACATGAATAGATTTCAAAATATAGCGTGGCGTAGCTGTGTGTGGCTTTGACGGCGATGTCCACAGGAGGTGTACCGAGAATTGACAAGATCTAACCTCGCATGCTCTGCAACAAATTTACCAATTTAAAAATTACCAACAAATAAATATTTTCAACAAATACATAATATGTATCTGTCCCTTTTGCGAAAACGCTGTTTTCTATGTCAGCTGTATAGGCGTCATAGTGACGTCAGATTTGGTATCGGACTTCTCTTTCTAATTGTCAACTTTGAAGCTTAATAACTTCAACACTGATGAAGGTATTTTAAAATATCTTTCATAATTATTTACTAGAGATAATATGTAAGTATTTTATTTTTCAAATAAAAAAAATGCATGCACATTCCCTATTGATAGCAGAAATATCTACATATGTATACTTAATAGTACGTTTTTATTAATATCCTACTGTTAAACGTTTCATTTGGTGTGTAATACCCAGCAATCCCCCAGTTAATATGTTTTTCATATTGTCACACTGATTATAATATGAATCCATCAGTTAATGGAAATCCAATTAAAATTGTTATTGTGAATTGACACAAATAATGATAGTAAAATAATGTTACATTATACGAGATTCGCAAGCAGATTATTATTGTTTGTATTATTTACCAATAAACATACTTCAATTAGCCAATACCTTTTTAATTGAATAGGCACTTGTAATGTATTGTACTGACAACGTCAGTACCTAGCAAAAAGTTTTAAATACAAGGGTGCCAATTCTATTAATTTTTAAACAATGTTCGCATTTGCATCTGTCAAAAAAACCTCCATTTCCATACATTTTTGAGATCCGAATGCCAACGTCGTCGCTTGAAAATTTGTAGAATTGGCCCGAAGATCACAACCCCAGATCCCCATACCTATTGGCATGTGTAGACATCGCTACCTGCAAGTTTTTTCTTCTTAGACTTTCGCGAATTCTCAAAAACTTCTGTAATAGTCCCACTTAGCTTTCTCCACAAGAAATCCTCACAGAAACTTTCCGAACAGAAAAACCTTTTCAACATTCAGCCCAAGAAAAAGAGAAACAATATAGTAAGCCAGTAATATTTTATTGATAGCTCAACTATGTCCCAGTTTTTGTCCCGGCAATCCCGCCTAGATAGCCCGCCGGGGGGCTGTAGCACTACAACTATCAACTACCCTCGTTATGACGTCACAAGCCCCTCTTCGCCGACTTCCCGCGACTTCTATTTACTTGTTTTGCCGAATTTTCGTGAATATTCATAAGTTGTGAGGATTTTAGTAATATTATGAGAGTGTTTCATTAAATTTTATGTTTGTGCTATCATAGAAGTGAGCTAAAGTTCTAGCCATAAGCAACTTTAGCCATTTCTGGTTGGTTATAAGCTTCGAGGGTAATAAAACGATCAAATAAATGTTTAAGAACGAGCTACTATGCTACTGTACGGTCGTGCTCATCCGCATCTTACTACTCGAATACAAAATTAGTACCTATAACCGTTCACAACCACACAATAGGGGCACTTCCTTGAAAAACCTTAATCAGACATGAAAACCAAACATTCAAGTTTCACTTTCAAATTTCAGCAAAATCCATTCAAATACTACTCCTATATCAAACACAATCAACATCCACGCACGATACCATTCTTTTCCACGTACTATGATAGGTACACCGTAGGTACATCTATTAGTGTAAACCGCGGCGCACACTGGCGGTAATTCATCCGTATTTGAATTCCTATCGGCTCAGCACGTGATGTGTAGGGTCGACGCTCACTTGTCATCAATTATTGTGTCGGCTTTTTTGGTGTTGTTTATTAATGTTGTCTCTTGTGTGTACACTGTACATGGCATTGTATCGGCAGGTGTAGGTTGATGGGTGGTGAGGGAAATGGATGTCAATTTCTAAGGTGGCAATCATGTTGTGTGTTTCTATGAATTTCATCTCAGCTCTTCACATAAAGGTAAGGTTGTGTAAAATAATGCAATAATATGTGAAATTCCGTTTATTCATTGATCTACTGAATAAGGAATGCATTATCTCACAAGTATTTTCCTTTAAAATAGCGATACTTGTCTTACTCCGAGTCGGAAGTCAAAAATTCTGACACCAGCCTTGCCCAAGGGTATCGTTACCAGTTACTGTGTTATCGATATCAGCTCCTTGTAAAATACTGGTACCCAGCAGTATCCGGTTAAACTCGAAGACGACCCAATATTTTACATATTTGGGAAAAGGCAGGTAGGTTGATTGAGTTATTTACTTCGGCTAAACACTGCTACGTCTGCTTTACATAGATAAAACAAGTTGTTTCCTTTTCTCAACGAAACTTTTGTTTCTGTAACTGTTTAAAGGTATACTAAAATAAGTATTTTACAGAAAATTATAAGAATTTTAAATTTCCCAACAATAATTGTATTTATGTATTTTATATTATTATATCTAATTAGTATTGTTTAAAACGTTTGTACACTGACAGCCCTAAATCTATCTCCCTTCGTTCAATCCATCCAAAGGTTGTCTGGAAGAGATTGCCTTGTGCGATAAGACCGCCCATTGTGCACTTATTTTATGTATGATTGTCCTGTTCTTATTATGAGGTGTACAATAAAGTATATAATAAATAAATAAATAA
>NDFZ01005326.1:397152-462103 GCA_002192655.3 Mamestra configurata
AGAGTTTAAAAGAACGGTGAAGGAGCATTACCTTTCACTTTAACTTTTCCGCTCCTGTCTCAATTATATATTTGATATTTATTAGTATACAAATTGGTATTGTATTTATGTATTTTATATTATTATATCTAATTAGTATTGTTTAAAACGTTTGTACACTGACAGCCCTAAATCTATCTCCCTTCGTTCAATCCATCCAAAGGTTGTCTGGAAGAGATTGCCTTGTGCGATAAGACCGCCCATTGTGCACTTATTTTATGTATGTCCTGTTCTTATTATGAGGTGTACAAGAAAGTATATAATAAATAAATAAATAAATACTACAGAAAATTCCCAATAGACTGAGAATGCTCGATCTATCAATTTATTACAGAACATCGAAACTTCTCAGGCATACAACATTTAATGTAAGGATCACTGTTATGAATATAGACGTTATCGATTTACTTACTACAAACAAAATCTACAAACATTGGGAAAAACAGGCTGTAATTTGACGTGAAACCATCGTATAGAAAAATCTTAAAATTATATGCACTAGCAAACATTAATGGGTGGTATTTGACAATCTACAATCTATAGTGTGTATTGAGCCTTACAATCACCAGACCATATCGATTCTAACTTATAATTAAAACGCTTAAGTACCTCCTAAACAAGCTTCCACGCTTAATCACTATTCAAAGCAAGTAAACCAGTAGTTAACGCCTAGTATGCTTTCAACGAAAGTGATATTTATTCAGCGAGTGACCTCCAAAATTTACAGGGTGTGGTGATTACGGGCTCGTTTGGTGATAACATCGATCGAGGCATTTGCAAGCCAATGGGACATTAATAGCCCATTGCTTACTAAAAGCCTATTTATATTGGTACATAAAGCTGCCGCTGCCGAGCGGCGGAATAACAAACGGGAGAATATCGTTACACCCTGTCTTCAAAGGTAGTTAGTTTATAATTTGAGTTTGAGATGAAGAGTAAATGAGTTTAGTCATTTGGAGTAAGGTATCCGTCAATGTTGTTTTTATGTTTAATAATACGAATATAATAAATAAAATGAAAAAAAAACACCATGCTGTATTTAGTATTTCAAAAACGGGGACCTTTAAGTGCACTGATCGAAAGTACAATCAAATTAACTTTTTGATGTACAAAATAGCAACTTCAAAAAGACAGAAATATTTTTTTTTTTATTAATAATCAAAAATGAACAATGAAGACTGTAATATTTAAAAAAGATGAATGAGCTTCAAAACAATAGCTACATAAAGGACTCAGCGAAAGTGTGAAAAGGGGGATTTTTATCCTTCATTGGCATCGCGGAATGGGTTTTTTAAAGGGCAATAAACTTGTCATAGGTCATTTAATATTATAACGTTTTCATGTCGAGTTACGAGCTAAAAGTCGTTCGCAATATGTCCCATCTTATTTTCCAATAAAAAACTGAAGAGAAAAACAATATTATGTGCGAAAATTTTATTATTTTAAGTAAATTCGTTCAGAGTTCAGACAGTTATTGTGATCAATCTTAGAAGTAGTAATGATAATTTTCAGAAAAACGAAACAGAAAATCTGGTTTTTTTTGTGATATGTTTTTCTAATGGCTGCATATATATTTAGCAAAAAATATAAAGTATTTAAATACAATAAATTGTTTTTATTGTCATAGATAGTTTTTATTTGGCTAATAACTTGTAAAAAGGTCTTTATCCGGCAAATAGACACTTACAGCCATTTCTTTTGCCAGATTCGATGATACTAAAAACCAACGGTTTCACAACCTCCATCTTTACGAGATTTACTTTTAATAAACACCGATAAACTTATACAATTTTACTTCATTTACTTTCCAATATATATTTTAAAACAAACATGAAAATCTGGCTGTTTACATTGTTCCCTGAAATTAATTTCAAAATTCAATCAAAACTTCTGTTAAACAAACAGTAAGTTTGTTCGTAAACTGAGTCAAATAAAAACAGTCGAGGTGTGAATAACAATAAAAAAGGTATTAACGGAGTAGTAGGAGCAGACTTGGCTGTGGGCGTCAATTGTTTTAATGATGACGGTGGCACGCGACTAGAGAATGGGCAGCAGCATTTTTTGTGCATTACAACAGCTACACTACGATCGCCAACCCGCCTGACAAGCGTGGCGATTCCGGCAACGCCACCTCCCTTTGGGGGAGGCCTATGTCCATTAGCGGACGTCTTTCGGCTGATATGATGATGGCACGCGACTATTTGCAGCACCTACACACCAGTTAGTTGACACAATTGACGCGTGGATCCCGCGCGGGATGTGCCTTGGTTTGACCAATGCTTTATTCCATGGAATGTGCCTTAAAATGAGCTAACATAAAACGCTCAGTGAGCACAAAATGCATTAAGTCCATCGGTGACGTAAAATGTGCCATTTCAGCGGATTGTTAGTAAAAAGAGTGACAACATGGTTTTAAGTTGGTTTCCTGGTATTGAACATTTTTACGAGCGAAAATATTTTTTGCAGGTTCGTAAAATTTACCTATATTGTACGCGTCGTATACACGATGCAGATTTTTGTAACAGGTAAACAGGGTAGTGTAGTATTAAGTATTGTTTTTCTTTAAATTCGCTACACTTTTCAAGTGAAATTGACATTGGTAGTGTGAGAATAGCATCATGAAAGGTATTTTTATCAAGTTGCGTCTCAATTTGATATATCTCATTTTAATATCTTGACTTATTGAATCGCGGGAATCTGACACATGCGAAACTATTTCAGTAATAAGGTATTTTAGAAATAATATGTAGCCGTAATGTAAATCGGCGACATTCCAATGAAAGCTCCCACATACAAGTATATACTTACGATGCGACAATGCGAGTATACGACAGCGGAGGGACAACTATCATATCATAGAAGTCGTAAAAATCCGATGAACAGTTTTTATGGAAACGCGTTGGCGAATTAGCGCGTCGTGCCTGTCTGCTTGAGCCTTAAGTCTTCCCAATACCGCCCAATCCAATAATTTTCCCAATTAACTAATTCTACAACGAAATGATTCAACACTACCCAGTAAAATACAATTATTACCTTACATACATGGGCCCATTGTTACACATCGGGCCACGGTAACGTACGCAATTCGAATCACGTTGGTGTTTACAAATCAGTGTGCGAAGCCCTATGTGTTTATAAAGGTCTAATGTACGTGAGAATAATATCGATACAGACTTTAATAAATAGGAACAGAAGGTTTACTAAATGCTACTCAAGTAATTTAAGAAGAACGGACCTAAGTGTTTTAAAATATCGCTGGAATGCGCCCAGGGAAGTAGGTAATCATATTTTACTAGATAATCTAGGCAGTAATAGGTACCACAAAAGGTTTTTTTTGTGTGAAGTTTTATGGTACCTACGTTGTAAACTGTTTTTTTTCTGTTACTTTTGGTTTGTGACACACTGCTATGACGAGAGAAATTGAGTTTTCCAACAATGCTGGAATGGACGTCGCTTCTTTTTTTGGTCCGAAGAGTTTTGGTGTTTTTTAAACTAGGCGATGTCATCAAGGGTCTTTTTTTGGTCATACAGTGTCTCTGGTAGCGAAAAATTGTTAAGGATTTTTTTTTGCTTTTAAAAGTTATGTGTTTTACAACTTTATACTCGTGGGATGATTTTCAAATAGGTTTCACATTCACAAACGACGACAATACAAAATAAAGATTTACCAGTTTATTAAAGCTAAGAAAATAACACACGTTTCCTTTCATGAAAACGTGTCACAAACCACAACAAATAATAAAACATATTCAAGAAATTAAGCCCAGGAATGACGGCTCAGTTAAGTTGGTACACGCCATTACATTCATGGCTCCCTTCGTTACGCCGCTGTTAATTTTAATAAGCGCCGCGTTGTAGGACACCTGTGCCATAATGTGGGCATTTATTGTCGCGAGATGCTCTTATAGGGAGAGTTATCTTAGCTAAGAAGCTGCCTTGAGGCTCGATAAAACCAGCGTTCTTTATCTCTCAAATTGGCACCAACATCTAAATGGGAAACTGACTGACTGACATATCAATGCACGGTCGAAACTACTGGGATTAGGAACATGAAATATTGCAAAAGGATTCCTTTTATGATGTAGATGAGTACTGAGAAAGAAGTTTAAAGGAAGGAAATGGGAGAGGGAATTTTGTATGTAAGTCTTTGTTCTTTGAAGCTGACATCTAGTTGAAATAATCGGCATCAGCTAGTTGATTACATAAGAAAAGATTCTGCGACGAAAAATGTCCTCAGAAGTCATAGCTAAGTAACACAAAAAGACATCGTATAGTTTTAGTAACAGTCCCATTGGTACCCTTGGGAAGGAAGCCCTATAAAATAGCAACGTGACATTTATGTGGGTTTGTAATTTTGTCCGCAAGTTTATAAGGCGTGTCAGGTAGTGGGACGTGCGATGTGTAGCTGTAGAGTTATTATATTATTATTTTATATTTTTAAGGTAAACAGATTCACATAGTTCTTTCCCCTCTCGTAAATTGACTTAAAGGGATAAAAAATAGCTTAAATTATGAAAAACTGAATCAGAGATTTTTCGTTTTTTTATATATTTACCCCTTTATAATGTTAGTTTAATATATATAGGCAGTCGTTCACGTAAAATACTGGTGTTCAACTGAGTTCGGATTGACTGGAAGCCGACTCAATATATGTATTTGGGAAAAAACTAGGCTATGATAATGATAATATTATGAGTTTAGTTTAATGTTTATAAGTAGCGCTACTCGCGGAAGCTAATTTTATACTTTACTAGTTGATAACTATCAAAACTACTTCTTTCATTTAAAATCACACAGCACATGATTATCTTGATTCGCAAAAATTATCATACAAATAAAAGAAAACATCAAAAAAGCTTAACATCATCATATCAGCCGAAAGACGTCCACTGCTGGACATAGGCCTTCCCGAAGAGTCGCCAAAACAACTGATCCGTCACGTATCCACCGCCTACCCGCGATCCTCACCAGGTGCACGCTCTACCTTGTGGGAGGCCGCGCCAACGCTGCGTCTTCCGGTACGCGGTCGCCACTCCAGAATTTTTCGGCCCCATCGACCATCTGTTCTGCGAGAAATGTGGCCAGCCTACTGAAAAAGCTTAACGACAAAATATATCTAACAAAACACTAAAATGATTCAGTAAAACTAGATTGGATCCCAGCGCGAGAATTAACGACTCTTTAGAGCGAAACTAATCCACACCTAGATGGCGCGTGAAATTGATTCCTCCTCTATTATCTATTAAATTGAAAGCACTTTTAATGTCAAATTTAATCGTTTTTTGGCGGGATTTAGTTACATCTTTCTGAGATATTCATTTTGAAATTTATCTTAAGGATTTTTTAGTTCCACGTTTTCAATCAGCATATTACTCATCAGACGTATGCGCTACTTCAACCATATCTTGGGAAGACACGTTGACATTAATTACAGAGTCCTGATCAGAAGAGATCATGAAGTCAACTATAGTGCAGTGGGTAGTGTATGCTCCATTGAAAAGGGACGATCCTCTGACCAGACGGGTGTACTTTCGGTGGGCAACTGCCCGATGATTGTTGTCGGAAGGAGATTTGTGATAGCGCGATCTTCAAAAAAACTCTAAAAAATCTCTTTTACCTTCTCCTTTATAAGCATATGGTATAGGTATGTTCTGATTGGTAGGGTAACTATTGATATGGATCCTACTAATATTATAAATGCGAAAGTTTGTGAGGGTGGATAGATAGATGGATGTTTGTTACTCTTTCACGTCAAACGGGTGAACGGATTTTGATGAAATTTGGCACAGAGGTAGATTATAGTCTGGAATAACAAATAGGACACTTTTTTTGTGGATAATTTCCGACAGTGACGCGGGCGGAGCCGCGGGCAGCAGCTAGTATTATCTATTTCTGAATTCCAAGTCATGGAAAGTCACCCCAACTCGACTCCTCCTCGAATCATCATATTGACAGTTTTAATTAATAAAGAGTTTTTTCCCATTGTAATGGCAACCGAGTTCATTCATTCAAACTGACTAAGAATATTTACATTATGTTATGATAGGCACGTAAACTATTTAACTAATATACATAGTTAAATGGGCTTACGTGTGGTGCGGTAACGTGCAATGTAATAACAACTAATGAATGTGACCTACAATGCAGTTGCGAGCAAACTTATCAAGAGTTCTGCTAGTTTCATAATTCACTGCTAAAAAACAAGGCTCAAATGTGGTAGTAAAGTGATGATGAAGGGTTATTGTAAAAGTTGGCAGACACAACTCCGTGAGTAGCTCAAAGTATGCCAAACTTTAGTTAGAGCATTTAGGTCCGAACATAAGTAGAGGAGTCCGTTTTCATGCTTGGACTAGCTTAGGAATAGTTTTTGGGAAATGTGGACAACTGTGACAGAAACGAATGACCTAGGCAGAGATTGGAGGAGTAGATTTTAGGCGCCTGCAAATAGGAGCGAAGTGACCATGCGACAACATGGAAACTGTTCTTAATATCGGTTGAATAATTTCTCCTCCTTCACAAAATATTGTCGCAATATTGCTTTATAACTAAACTAGAGTAACGGATCAGTAAACTCCAAACACTTATTGATTTCTAGAATTTGGGTATCATAACACCAAGTTCTTGGTTACCAAACAAAGTATTTATAGGTACGTAGGCGTTCTACACGTGTAACGTACATTTATCGTTACAGGTCTGGGTAGCGACTACCACGTCGACCTAACTAGGCCCTAAAATGTGCTCTTCAATGAACGTGTCAAATAAATTATCCACCGGGATTCTGTATGTTGTACTAGCTGATGGCCGCTACTTCGAACGAGTAGATATAGGCTTCAAAGAACAAGGACTTTAACCTCCTCCTTCCATCCATCCGTTGAAGTCCCCTCATTTCCCCTTTAAAGTTGAAATTTCCAAGAAAAATATTTCTGTGCGATTTTTTTAGTTATAAAATAACCCTAGACTAGACTTAGCAGTTTTGGCTGTGCCTTGATAGTCAGTCAGGATAAACGACTTTATTAGTATAGGTATAGAGTCATAAACAGAACATTGGTATGTTCTCAGTTGGATGAAGAAAGCATTGGCGCATGTTAGTTTTCTCAAGAAATTTCGCGCAACCATAAACCACGAGACAAGTCCGGTACATTTGTTATTTACCAAAATGTTATCCTGCATTTTGTTACACGTTATTTTGTTATATCTGAGGGCCTAGCACAAATGTTTTGACGTATGGTAACGTTACAGTATCGTTAACGAAGTGAATTTTGAATATAAACACTCCCATTCTAATTTTTTGGTTTAATTTTATGCAACATACACAATTTTATCATACAAAAATATGCATATAGTATCCAATTCAAATAAATATTATATGCGTTAGTATTATAATTATAGTAAAATTTAACATTAAGTTACTATACGTCAAAATCATTCGTGCTGGGCCCTCAGGACTTAAAACGATCCCTTTTTCCAATATTACAGAAAAAACAAAATTTACAGAAAAAATACAAAACACTTATTTCTAAAAAGGAATATTATGTTTCAATATTTGAATTTAAAATTCCAACCGAAGTTATCGCTAGTAAGTAAGTTTTTATTTGCAAAAGTTGTTTAAATTTGCAAAAATGTTTAAAGTGCCCTGAAAAAAAACGGCAACTTCATAAGTACCCCTTTATTTCTCGTAGGAAGCCATTTGTCAATCGGCCTGGCTGACTCCTCCCCCAGTTACGGAGGGAATGACCTATATTCAAAATAGCTTTTTATTGTGATAGTTGTAGCGTTAAGAGGAACGAATTTAATGGTGTTTTGGAGATCTGGGCAATTTGATCTAGTTAGTCTGAGAGCCTCATTTTATCTAGCCTTTTGTTTCAAACACCTGGGCTACAGCCGTCTTTCATTGTTCCTTATTACTTTTTCTGGAGCCACTATTATTGTGTCTAATTAAATAGACCATCAATACTTTGTAGACGACTTTCAAATTATTCACTGACCTAGTTTTATTTTTACTCAGAACTTTATTACTCAGTTCTGGGAATAATAATTAAATGAACAAACCCAATATAAGATTTTGTGTTTTTTAAGTTTATTGAAAGAATAAAATAACACGGATCCGCAACATTTTAGATTTCCCCAGATTATACAAGGTAGATTTCTGAGAAGGGGTATTAAGAAAAGAGAGTGAATTAAACTAATTTTAAGAAAAAATCGTATCGCAGTCGCAACCTGTGAAAAATGTAGGAAAATTAGAGTTGCTTTTGATAGATTGCGCTAAGGTGCGAATGTTAATGTTGCTTTAACGTTTGTAGGACTGGCCCTCAGGCATTTTATTTCGGCGTCAGACGTCGCAGGGCGATTCCCGGTCGCCATAGGCGCGGGCCTGTGGACGGCGAGCGTTGGTTGCCTCGCCGTCCAACAGAACGTCGTCCGATCAGAATCAGGCCCGGGTCGACGGCGCGTTGTATTCAATAAATAATCAAAGTGTAATTTGGAACAAAATCACAAGACTAAGTACAAGTAAAACGATAATAGCTACAAAAATAATTTTGTGATACTAACTGTGGCACAGCTAACAAATTGATACAGAATTGAATAATGTTTCATGCAAAAAGTGCTTAATAGGTAATTAAAACCAACAATAAGATAAAATTAACAGTACAGGATATGTGATTGGAATGTATTTTGACGTTGAGTTAATGTGTTGAGTGTAGTAAGGTGAATGGGTGCGTGAGTGTTAATGTTCTACGCGTGCCTCAAAGAGATGTCAGCATAGTAGACGGGGCCCGCTAGGGCCAGAGTTTGCCAGGGTTGCGGAATTTGTTTACAAGAGTCACCGCGGCCCTAGAACGCAAAGGGCATTTGGAGGTACACGGATGAGTTTTAGTCAGTAGAAGAGTATGCACTCCGTGCCGACCCAGAGCGGAATAAGTCATTTGGTAATTTCTCATCCTCAAAAAAATGCATTCATTCAAAAAATCTAAACTGTACATCCCTATGTAACAATTTACAATAGGTAGACGTAATGTGTAAGGACCTCATTGTGAGAACAGTGATCTTTTATTCAAGAACAGACTTCAATTGAAGATTCCTAATGCTTGTTTATTTTAAATCGTAGAATGATCGGTTTGTTGTTTATCTAAGACTTTCACAGTCGTAGCAGACACAATATTTTTCATTCGTTTAAAAAAAGGTTAGTCTCAACGAGATCAACATGTTATTTTAGTCTGCAGCCATTCGGCACAGCTGAGCTGAAACACTGGATCTGTGACGGGATACTCTAGTTTTATTGTTTTAGGATAAAAAAATGGAAATGTCTGTGTAATCAAATGTCTTTCTTTCTGTTTGTTTCTTTAGAATATTTTGGACTTGAAGTAAACGGTGTGTTTCAAATTACAGTAATATTGTTATTGTTACGAATCATAAAATTTTCTTTCAATCTGATAAACTGGAACTATCTTGGAACTTAAATTATTTATTTATTCACTAGTCCATCTTCAATTAAAAGAGCTGTAACAATAACTAGAATTATCGCCCTTCTAAAACATATTAAACTCATTTTATTACCTATCCAATTCTCGCAATACAAATTTTAATAAACCGTTTCTAAAGTTGTTTGATAGACAACTAGTGGTCCCGGCAACTTTGTACCGTCTCTGAATAATTTAATAATAATTTTGCCGTGTTTTCTCTTTGTCATGTATCAGAAATGGCGTTGCATACGAATTATTGTCCGAGTTTTTTTTTGTCGTGAATAATTTATCCGTGGTTTTCATAGTTATTCTGCTATTCGGGGTTGAGACAAATTCAACAAACTTAAGATTTTCAAAATCGGTCAAGCGGTTCTTGACTAATACATGGTGTAACTAACCCGACTTTTTTTATATAACATAAAGAAGATATATGTCATCATTAAAATTCTGTAATTAATCTGGATCCGAACAAAATAATTTTATTTTCCCTAGATCAAAATTATGGAACTTTAAAATGGTATAAATTATTATCGATGTACATATGTATTACTTTAGTACGCATACGTAAAATTATTCTAAAAAAACGTATTCATAATTTTGTGAAATTGATATAATAATATTTTAGCGCGACTTTCAAAGCAAAAGTAAGCTTCAAAAGTCATCAAAATAAGTAATATTATGTTAAGAAGATGTTTCTATAGATCCCCAAACATTCCTCCTTGACACACAAGGGTGCCTCCAACACTCGACTCGACATAATTCGAAAGAAATAAACTTTCCCAGATGGCGGGGCACCCCTGACTATATTTCTTGAACAACGGCCGTCAAATTCGGGACTGTCCTATTAAAAGTTGCCAAGATTATGGACATTAGCTCCGGGGGAGACATTCCAAGTTTTGCATAATACCTACCTTACTGTACCCTGTGAGGGATATTTTTTTGATGTTCCGTTCTTTGGGGATTTGTCGGGCAGAGGGAAACGTTAGTTTATTAGCGTCCGCTGGTAAAAAAGTTGAACCTTTTGTTCATCTTAATCATTTAACTAATTACTTATAGTTGTAATGCTCAATGCAATTACAAGTATAAGTAACGTTTGGTACTTCTCTTTTAAAGTGTAGATTTTTATAAAGGTAAATAAAGCTGCCCTGTTTGAATAATTTCTTGGAGAATGAATGAACTTCTTCTTAATTATTTCTCCAGTTAAATTATAGGTAACTCATAGGTATCAATCGCATTTTAATTTTGAAATAACCAAATTGTTAGACAGCTATGTACTTATTTTATTATTATTCTTCGTTCCATCAATATATTTGTATTATATACGGGACCCCAGCTGTAGAACTCTTTGAAACAAACTTACGGTAACCTTTCACCCAGGGACTACCAATCCGAGTTTCTGCGTTTTAATATTTGAAATGAGCTGTGTTTTTCTTTGAATTTATATAGACAGCCTTTAACTTTACAATATATACCTTTTTTACAGGTTATGAGCCTCCGAAGAACATTTCTTTATGTACTTTTTAACTTGCCGAGAACTGCTTTAGAAATTTTACTTGAGATGAATTCTTTTCAGATAGATACTATTTTGTATGTTTGGTTTAACTCGAGATTGAGTTTTTGTGATTTGATTGATATTAGATTTGGATTCTATTTTTTATATATTTAAAAGGCTTTTTACTGCATTACAAATATTATTAAAAAGACAAATAGTAAACATTATTTTGCTTCGTACTTGTGGCCATATTTGACACTTTAAGCATGACTTATTTTCGTGAAGTAAATAGGTAAAGCATCTCGTATTATTTGCTGTCTGTCTCTATTTACTATCTAAAGTGTATGTTTAAAGGTTGTGGGTAGGTCAAAGGATAATAGGCGAGGACGGTAGCTATGGCCATCGTATAACTATACGACGGCGGCAAGCTGAATCTGATGATACAATATTTACGATTGTTTGATCTGCTCTAAACTCATACTCAAAGCACTTATATGAAATAAACTATTAAATAAATGGTTTCTTTGTATTGTATTGGTTCATTGGACGGAGATCTTTATGAAAAAAAGTGCAAGAAACACTAATGTGATCAAACACCAAGTTTAAGTCATGGAAATTATAATTTTATTTCGTTCGACTCCAACATAATTTGACGAATATTCGTTTCGCATGCTGATCAAATCATAAACAATAATAAACATTGATCACCGAACCAATAACTTTAGCTCCAAACAATAAATCCAACTACGCAGCCCTATAACATTAGCCCCAATTTCCATTGAAAGCGAAAGATAGAAATCCAAAAAAGCTATAAACAACAATGTATAGAGCGACACTAACGTCGCGCAAATAAAATAAATCAGGGCGTAAATAACGCTGTTAACTATATATTCCCCAAAACGTGGGGAGCGAGCGTCGATGTTAGCTACACTTAAATAATTTTGGGCAAGCGATGCTATAGAGTGCTTAATTTATGGTGGACTACCAGCTTTATTTATGGGTAGGAGCGTAAAAGTGGAGTTAGCCGTTGTAGTACAACGAGTAATGTCTAAATAATAGTTGTTCGGGAAACTATCGTAATCGCTCTGTGAGGGCTCGCTTTCAGCACGCACAAGGAAAAGTAATCGTGTTTTAAATTGCTGATACTTATTGTCGCTGCAAAGGTAATTTTGAAACGAAAATTACGTGGGACTTAGAAAGTATTTTTTGTGAAAAACTACATTTTAATGTGCTTCTACAAACATATGCTTTCTGGTTTCAGTAAATTGTTCTTTAATATCGCAGTAAGCAAGAAAAATAAAATAATAATAACAACAGATAACATAAAATATTTTTCTTGTGCCGAAGTACCATTTTAGTTCTTCTTATAAAAACAATAAATTCCCATAAATTGTAGACTTACTGACGTCCAAGCGAGCCTATCAACAAAACTATTGCCGTGTTTTCCCAAACGAACTAACAAATTATTAAGTACAGCAATACAGAACTACGGTGACAATAATTCATACTAAACACGCCTATAAAACAGGAATAATAAAATTATAATATCGAAACTTCGTCAATAATTCTGTGATGGGCGAAGAACAAAGAGCTCAAAGTGGCCATTGTCCCCCGAACGCTTCAAATTATGGCCACATTATCCGTGATGGCGGGATATCTCCCCGTTATTGCGACACCCTATTTATTTGGTACCACGGCCTGTTCATTATATAAGTTTTTTATTGCAAGGTCAGGGAAACGCTGATAGTTAGTTTACCATAAAATATTAGATTTATTTAATGGCCAAATATGAGGGGAGCGGATGACCGGGACGTTATTTTCAATGATTTCGGTGAGTGCTTCTCTATCGAGTTATGGCTTATTGGATACTTTAGATTTCAGCTTCCGGTACATTTGAGATGTTGGAAATATGGATTTTACATCTCGAAGTCAGTAATTTTCTAGAATGTGGGGTTTGTTGAAATTTCCAGTTTCAACAAAAAACTGAATAAACACAACGTTGCAGCTATCTTTAACTAACGCTTTAACGAAAATAGGTACTTACGTACTAATTTTTGGGCACTAAATAAATCTAGAAATTCACTTCATCGCAATTTTAACAGCTCTTTGCTATCCACGAATAGGATCTCCTAAATGAACATAAATCCTAATTAAAACTTTTCCATGCTCTCAACCAAATATGATCTACTAAGCAAACATGAGCGTGTATATACTTATCAACATATTATACTCAAACTTAATATAGGATTTTAATGAGTTGTGAGCAAACAAGCCAAGGAGCAATCACTGTTCGATTAACTGTTGGCGAACAAAAAGTTGTTGAGTCGACGCGGACTAATGACTGTTTCATTGCATTAGCACAACAAGTGTATTAGCTGGGGTTGCCAGCATTTCAAACTCAAGCGAGTCTATAAGGAAGAAGGGATTTTTAGTTTGTGTTAGATATTGTAGTGGTTTTGTTCTTTGATTGATTGTTGATCAATTTTAGCATTGCAGATTATAAAAATAAGCATAGACTTGATTCATTAAAATTAACCCACAAAAATCTTTCTGAAAACCCAATTAAATCCCCAAGACGTTAAACGTCACTTATTTTACATAAATCAAAATAAATGTTGCCATAAAAAAAAACAGAGACTCAGTTCCAATTAGCGCTACAGAAGCGTGACTGTTCGTTTTATATTCACCACTAAAACAGCCATGAAACAATATTTCATCCATTTATAAAACTCATTCGGTCCACTCAACAAAATATTGTACCCGTTAATAGCACTTATAGTGTGCGTGACAGGGGAGTATTAGACCTGAAATACTTCAGAAGTGAAAGAAGTAGTGTTACTGATGCGAGAGGCTTTTTGGTGATGAAATAGCGATAATTATTTTGTAAAGGAGTGGACAACAATACGCAGAATAACCTTGCTGAAGCAGTAATTAGGACAACTATTAATGGTAATTTTTATACTTAACCGATTTTTCACTCAAGCACTCGTTCTCATTTTTTCATTTATTAATCTTGTTTATTTTTTTTTTGTTTATAGCATTTTATATATTATATTTTATTAACAGACATGAACACTTGCAGAGCATTTGCATAACTAAATAATCACAATGTTGTGTTTGGAAACGACGCCTTTGTTTTCAACATGAAGTTAAACGTTAAATCGCTATACTAACATGAATAATGCATGGTGAAAAAGGCTTAATAACATTTTTTACTCCCATCCATTACAGTTTTGACAACTAAAGCTCTAAACGAAGAAAGACAATAAAGTCATTATCAGCATCACAACTAGTACCTATACATATTTTTGTGTTTGTCCGTGAATACTCATGGTCACCGTACAGCTGCGTCATCCCTGTAACTGAGGGTGTAACTCGGTGCTAATTACAAGCCAGTAAGAACATGCCCGTGATTGATGGAAACGCTTTCTTAATATCTGGCCTCGCCAACTTTCGACACTAATTTATTTAATTACTACTTCGTGGTTTTCCTATTTATGGATTAAAAAATAGACCATTTTTTCCGGCTATGTTGAGATGGGTTTATTAGGATGCAGATGAATAACAATATTTTACATGAAGCGAATACCTGACTTCTATAAAACAGTAACTGGTTCCCCAAACTACTATCAAAAATCTACTAATAACAGCCGGGACTAACGGCTTTTTAAGACACGGAGGGAACTCATCGTAAAATGGCTAGTCACTCATCCTCAGACCGACCCCCGAAAATCGACTCATGGGGCTGTTATTTATCTACGAAATACACTGTCTAACAAACATAACATAACATCACGCTTGCAACCAAAGACTTGAGTGGAGTACTTTGTAACTTGCCTAGCCATAAAACGGTGGGTCCGACTGCGTCATAAAAGTAGATCGATTGCTAGTTTCTTACGGCCCTCGAGGGATCACTCCTGTGAGTGCCGGTATCAAAGTGTCACTGGAGTGAGGAAAAAGTGTCTGTTTGAAGCTCGGGGGCCTGATGCGTCAGTCCATCAGTTTAAGAATGTAGAAGTTTGTATTATTAAATGAATAAAGATCTAGCATATATTGTCTATTATAACGTACAACTCTATAGGTATACTTGAATAAACATCAAGTATTCCACGTTTTAAATATACATAAGAAGAATTTAACCACACGCATTTGCCAAGCCTTCTCCCAACATTCTTTTATTTTACGTTTGATCCCAATCACATCTGATGGTAAACGATGCTGTGGCCCACGAAGATGCACGTTCGCACGACCCCCAGGTTATGGCGATCAAGAAACACAGACTCTGACATCCACTCTTTAGCTGTAGGTGTGGAATGAAAGTATTTCCAAAACGTTTTGTGTGTTTGGGGGGTATGTCCACCATGAAAACGGCTTCTATTTTTACTGCATGAAGCATTAAACTACACATTCATTAGAAAGCCAGCGTCAGTCAGCATCAGTCTGTCTGACATATCGCTGAAATGGACCTTTTTAGTGCAGCCTAGCCTGCAGTTATTTTTACCGTGCGTGTTTCATGTACCTGTGCTAAATAAATTTTATTCTTTCTTTCCTTACACTCATTTAAAGTAGACTGGACTGAGTTTGTCAGGAGTGGACCAGAGCACAGGGCATTGTATGTATAGTATCGCAATGTTCCAATTTACAATAGTCGCCTACTATATATTTATCGTTGTTGTGACACGTTACAATGCACAATGTAAATGAATACACAACATGCTTTTCCCCTCCTACCCAATCACAGCTATCAACACAAAAATCGCTCCGGGTAAGTGCCTCCCCATCGACAGTAATGGCTTCAAAATTAAGTTACACTCAAATGTTACTCTAAAAACAGAGGGCGATTTATTTCGGTCTTAAGCGACGTTCCAGTGAGCTGATGCGATTTGACACTCGAGTAGTCGATGGCAATCTTGAGTGCGAGCTGATGGCTTTCAAACTGATTTTTATGAAGGAGGCAGAGAGGCTCCAGATGTTTAGGAAGATTTTTTGTTTTGTTTTTGTTGGTATGTGCGTGAATATTTTAAATATTCGAACCCGCTTCAAGCAATCATAATTTCATCGTGGTTACCTATAGGTGGCACTCGTCTCTCTTACTCTTTTTCATATCATAGTGACATTACAAACTGGCCAAAAGTATGGTCCAAACTCTCAATTAAACCCAGCCCTATACTTATCCCAAAAAAAAAAGAAAAGCAAACATTCGGCCATTAATCTGTTGGCAGGCGACGGCGCGCGAGACAAATGACGTCACACAATCGATATAAAACTATTTAGCTGTTTATTGGCCATAAAGATAGCCGTTGTTTATGCCCGCTGCGCGGGTATGCCCGCCGCCCGGGTATGCCCGGGATAAGCCCGAGGTGTTGATTAAAGCTGCGTTTTGTTTACGGGTTCGATTTAAATGGCCTGTAAATATGGCGGGTTTTTATGGGGGTGAAGTGAAGTTCTTGTGCAGTTTAGAGGGTTGGCGTGATGGAATTTTTGTAGGAACTGGAAAGTAGTACAGTACAAAACATTGATAGTATAAAGCATGAAATTTTTATAGGGAAACGATACGATGGAACACTGATCTTGGTACAAAATGTAAAAACAAAAAACAATTGTATCAGCTCGGTAGAATTGCAGCAATTTGGCTATGACAGACAGACAGATAGACACACAAGTGATCTTATCAGGTTTCTGTTTTCTTATGTGGACGTTCTGAACCCAAATCCATACTTCACAGCCTGGACTGAAAGAGACTAGATCCCACGAAACAGGGAATCTTAGTGTGGGGTCTAGGGTCTAAATTTAGTTTGTAATCTATATTTTTGGCATAATATTTTTTTTTATTATTTATATTTATTTTATTTTAAGTGTATCATAAGAAAGAAGCACGAACATACGAGTATCCTTGTTTTGCCATTTAGCATGACTGTATTTAATTCAAAGCAGGCATGTGTTAAAAAGTTATCATTGTATGAACTTATTCTCATGGTAAAGAAAATGATCCCGAAAATGGTCACCACAAAGTAGAAGCTAATAAATTCGACACGTGCCACCGTATTGGTGCTACACGTGTACATAAGGGGTACATATCTGAGGCCACGGGAGAATTAACGTGCGCCCCAAATAGAAGGTGTCGGGCCACACTGACAGACTGTCATTATTGGGAAATGTGACGCGATACGATAATAGAGAATACATTCGATTATGGGAGAAATAGTTTGTTTTAGCATCATAGGAAGAAACTACATTATGAATGTTGTTTATCTCAGAAAAAATATTGTACCCTAATAATATTGATTGCTTCATGTAAGTATTCACAATATATTATGTACACTTATGCAGGTAACCTAAAGTAACTCATAAACAACTACACCTATAAATTCGTGAAATGATATACAAAAGCGTATAAAAACAAAAGAAATCATTGGGCATAAAAAATTCTGAGAGAAAAGTGTCCAGAACACTGGCAGCGTTGCCACGTTGGTCCAGAACACTGGCAGCGTTGCTACGTTGGTCCAGAACACTGGCAGCGTTGCCACGTTGGTCCAGAACACTGGCAGCGTTGCCACGTTGGTCCAGAACACTGGCAGCGTTGCCACGTTGGTCCAGAACACTGGCAGCGTTGCCACGTTGGTCCAGAACACTGGCAGCGTTGCCACGTTGGTCCAGAACACTGGCAGCGTTGCCACGTTGGTCCAGAACACTGGCAGCGTTGCCACGTTGGTCCAGAACACTGGCAGCGTTGCCACGTTGGTCCAGAACACTGGCAGCGTTGCCACGTTGGTCCAGAACACTGGCAGCGTTGCCACGTTGGTCCAGAACACTGGCAGCGTTGCCACGTTGGTCCAGAACACTGGCAGCGTTGCCACGTTGGTCCAGAACACTGGCAGCGTTGCCACGTTGGTCCAGAACACTGGCAGCGTTGCCACGTTGGTTTTCAACGCTGATTCTTTAACTGAGCAAATTGTTTCAACAATAACTTTTACTCGTAAAGAAAAATAATATTTAAAAAAATGTAAGGTCGATGCTTCCCGTGCAATTCATCTGAGACGAAACAGCAACGCCCGTATTCCAGGGCATGTCCTCCAACATCGACTTTAATCGAGGGTTTTGCTGTTGTCATGGCTGTGCAGTAAATTGGAGGTCAAAAATAAACTTACAGGCGAGATCACAATATCATTTTTCATTTTTTCATTTTGTTCTGATCAATAACAAGAAGATTAAGCAAATTACTGCCTGAAATAAGTTTTTAAGGACAGGACCTCACTGGTTTGAGTGGAGTCCAATCCAGAATATCAATATTCGTACTCGTACCAGGTGGTGATGCGAGAAATAAATGAACAGGTAGTTCGATTTCATTTTATTATTAAACCTTTTGTAATGTAAGTGCCCACACATTAAATTGGTTATTGTAATACGTAATAAATATAATAAAACACTGAGCTCGTTGCTCAATATGTTTTAAATTATAATTTTCACAAAGCGACCGTTGATTAATGCAATTTGCAACTACACATATATATATACGCACTCATAGTTTGTATAACAAAATAAATTCGTTATGAAATTCAGAATGTTGATTCACAAAAAAGTTGACACTTGCCTGAAACGTGTTAGTTTTTGACATTTGGAAGAGTTAATTTTAAGTTTCTTACAACCAGTTTTTGAATAAGAAGTTAGAGTATAAAAAATAAAAGCAAGTAAATATCTATTCACCACCACAACAAAAATAGAATTCAAACGCAAACGAGTCGAACTCTAGTGCTGAAGATTGATATGTTCTGGTGGAACAAATAGTTCGACAAATTCACAACTTTAAATTCTTATTTCATAAATCGGGGTAAATAAAGCATTAATCACTAGATCTCGTGAAAAGTACCTAAAATTTTGTACCCAGTTACATCGGAGAGGGTGGTCGGTCGCCATCACAGCGCCCTCTACCGGCACACGGGAATGATGTCAGAAACTTATCTGAGTTTAACACAATTGCCTATAATCCTGTGATACATTTTTTCAAGCTCGAGGCTAAATAATAACAGCCCTCTCAGGTCGATCTTCAACGTTTAGCAGCACTTGCCTTTGTTTGTTTGTATATGGGTGACCATCGCAATAACCGAGACTACTCCGTGCCGTGGAAAGCACCTTAAGCCTTTGGTCTCGGCTGTCATTTGTAGATCTTTGACAGTAGTTACGGATTGTCAGAAGCCAGAAAATCTGACACCAGTCTTGCCAAGAAGTACCGTGTTACCCAGTTTGACTGGATGCCAACCCAAATATAGTTGGGGAAGGCTAGGCAGATGATAACTTTTTAAGAAGAAACAATACTAGAGCTGGATATTCTACTATGATCTTGTCATAACTGTTCAAATAAAAACTGCATAATACCACGCCTGAGCTCCTCAAAACCTTAGCTTTAAAAAAAACTAACAATGTGGGTGTACTATTAGTGCCTATTCACTAACAGTACACCCACATTTCCTAGTTTTGTTTGCCCTAAGTCACAGGAGGCAAGCTTATTGCCATCGACTGGGCACTGGGCAGGACCCAGAGTCTGACTTGCTACTGAAAAATTTCTGGTGGAAAAACCCAAAAAAAGTTTACCCGACCCGGAAATCCAACTCAGGACGTTATTTTCAGCAGTTGCGTTTGCAACTAACGAGGCAGTTAAAATATTTAAATGATACGATAAATGAATCGCCACAAAATGATGTAAGTGCACTAACAACTACAACATCTACACAAAATGATAGCATACCTCAAGCTCATTCCTAACCCCACCCGCAAAACACAACGTGTTTACTCAAACACTGATCCGGAGCTACTAAGTACACCGTTCACGTAGCAAACTTCTGATCAACTCGAGAATGAAAAAGAACACCAACAACTTTGAAGAAAACTGACGCTAAGACAAGGAATCCATCTTCAATATTTCAGTGTTTCAGCATCGTTGTATATAAACAGTATCCGCCATATTCCCGCTAAGTTCCAAGTCTCAAGTCGTAACTTAATGCCTTGAGGAAGGAGAGAGTTTTCATTACCCGCGCACTATTGCAATTTATTAACTTAACTGTTCGTCGAACAATATCTAAGTTTATACTGGTTTTCTTTACTGCTTAAGATCATATAAAACTATGCTTCATAAAAGTGCATATCAAATGCTCGAGGGAGAATGTTGTCACTGGTGTACGTTTCTTCTTGAAGGTTCTATCATAGTTTTTCCCAAAAATCTATGATTATGGTGCGTTCCAGTGCGTTCGAAGAAAATTGGGTGTGACAGATACATAGACAGACAGACAGACACCCGAGTGATTTTATAAGGTTTCCGTTTTTTACGGATTTTTTATGCTTTTTAAGGATTTGTTTTTTACGGAATTGTTATAGTCACACTCCCAAAGTAATGTAACTTTGGGAGTGTGACTGTAACTATCATTGAGGGTTTTTTTAAATATAATTAAGTCAAAAAACAAAGGTAGGGTCGCCGCAGCTGTTGAGTAATCTTACACCCACTTAAATTCAAACTTATAACCCAAAAACTTGCTTCATCGTCGCAGAACAATACCCACTCAAAATCAATACCTCCCCATCAGATTCAATTTAGAATACCGTGATGCAGAGCCTGCAAGTGGCGGCGACTTGAGTGCGGCCATCCTTGCGGCGGCCATTCGGTAGATTTACGGCCTTCTGCCGCGGCCGCCATTGTGCGGGACGCAGCCGGACGCGGCCTTGCGTCCCTGCGTCGTCAATACTCGCGGTGATTTACAGGAGATGGTTCAGGGGTAGGAGAGTTAAGATTTGGCAGGTCTTGTAGACTGGTTTTGCGAAAGAATAAAGGGTGCCGGTGTTACTAGACACTACAAAGATGAGTTTTTTTTTATATTGAGAATGGATTTAACACACGCCCTGCAATTGTAATTTCATTATCGGAAAGGGAAAATCATTTTTGTTTACCACCAAATTAAATAACATCAAAAACATTCGATTTGGAAAATATCAGGTGATCGCATCACGAATTGTGCTTTTGCGAAAAATACATAGAAAATGTGATATGTGTGGAAAAAAGTTCAAACCTTACTATGTTAATCAAAAGGAATCCTGTCATAAGTTCAAATTATATTAAATTGATTTATCATAAAATACGGAATACGTTCCGTTTTTTTTTATTTTCGTATTTTCTTCCTTACTTTATATTAATAAGTCTTTTAAAGCAGTTTTCTTAATATAGTCTTGTAAACGTTAAATTCAGAATCTAAAACAATTTTTCACAATTCTACTCAAGCACATCCGAATGTACCTACAAGATATATTTAACTAAGCTAACTTACTTTGTTTCACTTTCCAAAGTAAATAATCAATGTTAAGTAAACAACATTACCCTTTAATAACGACGAACGATCAAATAATACTTGACGTTTACGAGGAAACTCGGTGCTACGCGCTACGAGGCTACGAGCTACGGCGTAGCTCGGGACTATGGCGTAGCTCGGCACTACGGCGTAGCTCGCAGGCACTAAGTTACTATGTTAGCTTGATATCAAAACTTATTACGTCCTCGTCAGTTTATGACTATTACATATAACTATGATATAGGTTTCTGGGATGTGTAGTACCGGCTACGCACTGGGTACGTCTTGGCGTAAACCAACTATGAATTTGATGAAATACTAGCTTAACCAACGGATTAGTTCCTGTGTGTGGTTTATCCAACAGGATCCTTGCATCATTCCGGGTTAAAGTGATGGTGTAGCTTTTTATCAACCACAGATTGTTTAATCATCTCAAAATATTAATAGATTATATTCCTCTACTACAACTAATTCAGATTAGTTCAGATGTTATTATATCTGAAATGGATAAGCACTCTTGATCCACTCAAGTTAAACAGACTTTTATTAAAATTCTGTAGATTTTATTCGAATGAAAATAATTAAGAGTAATTGGAATTTCGAATTGTTAATTCCTTGAATAGCAATATCAAATAGCAATAACAACATTTATTGTTTTCTCGAAATATTATCATGAAGATAATTTCAAATGATTTAAAATTCTGACATGTTTTATGTAATTCATGCTCCACCTCCATCACCTGGAACGACTATGTTCCGGGAGCCCTGATGTATCGGAATTGAGAAATAATTGAAAACAGTGTCACGTATGGAAAATGCGCTAATTAATATAAAGAGCAATTATTAATATTATATTAGCGCTGCGTGATCAATGACAATAAGTATGCAAGCTCGGTCGCTACTTTCGTTCATTTAAAATGTATTCGTATAATAATTATAATACATTTAAGTCCTGTTTACAGTAATGGGTACAAATAAGTTGATTATAATAATATAAAACGACTGAATAATATATAATAGACCACATCGTACTTCCTCGAGTGCGAACCACTCAAAGTAAAACATCATTTTTTTCTGAGGGAAAGCAACTTTTCAATGAACAACCATACGAGGTAAAGGCTGCGAATTTGATCAATATTTTTAAAACCCAACTAAAAAAAATTCTTCTTCAAAATATCAATATTAATTTACCATAAAATAAATAAATAGCTACTAATTTAAAATAAAATCAATACGAAAAAAATTTAATAAATAAAAACTTAAAAATAGTAGCTGTAAACAATAGCTGTACTACTGGCTAGCTTATCTACTTTGTGACAACGGGCACTATTTATCGTCAAGCATTTTAGAGGTATTTTCGTGTAGTGACACAATTTAGATTTTTGGGAGTACCCACAAACCTTATTAATTTGTAATCCAATGTAAGTTAGATCAAACATTTTATAGATTAGCCAAAGTACGAACATCTTTCATGGGGTACTGTGTTAAATGTTACAACAAAATACCTTGTGACATATTAGAACTAAATGAAAGAAAATTTAAAACTTACATTAAAACCACACTTTGTAAACAAGCATATTACAAACTAGATGATTATATTAAAGATAAGAATGCTTGGAAACATGCTGGTCCTGCTCCATAGGACAATCGAGGGTATAGTAGAAAAAGTCAAACTTGTTTTATTTACTGGTGTACTTTCAGGTTTTTAATATGTAATTTAACTCACACACTGATCCATTGTTTTTAATTATATTGTAAATATGTGAGTACCATGTCCCTTACTAGCAAACTTAATTTTATCTCTGCTGGTATTGCTTTGTTGTACCTATAGTATATAAGTGTGTGCTGTATATTAGTGTAATGTTGGATGCATTGTGCTCACATAATATAATCAATTGATCAATGTACCTATGTATACAAAATATTGTAAAACTTATATTTGAAAAGAGTAACTATGGAGTTTCTTGTCCGTTCTTCTCCATAAGAATCTACTTTTTGCGAATGGACAACTAGAGTCACTTATATTTTAATTTTAAACTGTAAATTTGACGTTCAAAAGTGCCTTTTAATGGTCTAGTTGAAATAAATGAATTGNATGTAGAAACCGCGCGCTTGGTCTATTTTAGTTACTTTCACAGCATTATGTCGTACGGTATTTTGCTGTGGGGTCGTGCTGCTGACATTGAATCTGTATTTATTTTGCAAAAGCGTGCTGTTAGAGCCATTTATAATCTTCGTCGCCGCGATTCTCTTAGGGAAATTTTTAAAAAGATTAATATTATGACAGTACCTTGTCAATTCATTTATGAGAATATTATGTATGTAAGAAAAAATCGACATCTCTTTAACAAAATTAGTGATAGACATCATTTTAATACTAGAAATAAAAATAATTTAGATCAAACATTTTATAGATTAGCCAAAGTACGAACATCTTTCATGGGGTACTGTGTTAAATGTTACAACAAAATACCTTGTGACATATTAGAACTAAATGAAAGAAAATTTAAAACTTACATTAAAACCACACTTTGTAAACAAGCATATTACAAACTAGATGATTATATTAAAGATAAGAATGCTTGGAAACATGCTGGTCCTGCTCCATAGGACAATCGAGGGTATAGTAGAAAAAGTCAAACTTGTTTTATTTACTGGTGTACTTTCAGGTTTTTAATATGTAATTTAACTCACACACTGATCCATTGTTTTTAATTATATTGTAAATATGTGAGTACCATGTCCCTTACTAGCAAACTTAATTTTATCCCTGCTGGTATTGCTTTGTTGTACCTATAGTATATAAGTGTGTGCTCACATTATGTAATCAATTGATCAATGTACCTATGTATACAAAATATTGTAAAACTTATATTTGAAAAGAGTAACTATGGAGTTTTTTGTCCGTTCTTCTCCATAAGAATCTACTTTTTGCGAATGGACAACTAGAGTCACTTATATTTTAATTTTAAACTGTAAATTTGACGTTCAAAAGTGCCTTTTAATGGTCTAGTTGAAATAAATGAATTGACTTTGACTTTGACTTTGTTAATAATATATATAAGTTAGATTTATTGTAAGTCCGAGTGTCGAAGGACAATGATGAGTTTTTATATTTAAATTTGTTCTCATGTAAGCGAAATGTAAATTTATTGTAATATGAGAATTAAATTTCTTTAACCAGAAAATGATGACTATGTTTTGACAGCGGCCTGGCCCGCGTGAAATACGAAAATTATCATAATGGAACATTGGCACTTACTTCCAGAGTAAAAAGTATCGTATTGTAGTGGCGTATATGCAGCCACATATGAACTAGAAAAAGATGTGACGTCACACAAACCCTTCGTGGCGCTATCACTGCCCTCCGCCCGATAACAACCATGGGGCAGTTGCCCAGCACCACCAGGAATAACACGTCTGGTCCTAGGATCTTCTCTTTTCAATAAAGCTTGCGAAATTTCCCTCTTTTTATTCCTTTTTCCTTATATTTTTTGGTCATTTTTAAACTAGATGAGGCCGGTGTTTCCTAGCTGACTACCCTGAGAAGAAACACCGAAACAAACTCAGAGGTCAAAGTCTCTTTTAAAATCCATACAATCGTATTTGTCAAATCATATGAGAACCATAATCCGTAATCAAAAACTTGAAAATAAAACAGACTATTTACAGGCATTTTTGTGATAAGCGGGTTAAACAGGGTAGATTAGCGGAGGTCTGAATTTGTGATTGGAAGTGTTTTTGAGTAGAGATACTACCTTAACTTTTCAACTAAGTTAAGGTAATATGCAAAAGGTGGAATGCAAAAATGGCATAAAATGAAAATCTAAAATCAGTCTTGGCAATGGGTATCGTGTTACCCAGTTACTGGGCTGCAGCTGTGGAGGTCAGAGGCAGTCACTCCGAGTAAAATACGGATGTTCAGCTGAGTACGGTTTGGCTGGAAGCTCCGTTTTGAAATAACAAATTGAAAACACTGAGGAGGTGGGATTTCATGCCACAATAATATTATAATCGAAACAATCACGTGACCCATTAAACCCAGAAAATTAAAACCAACTTAATGAAAACCAAATGATAATTGTAACAAGTAACCGCAGCTGAATATTAGATCAGTTTGTTTAATAACACACTGATTAATTAATAGCACTGTATTATATTGTCACACACCTTGCAAACAATTAGTTCAAACAACCAGTACATAATATTAGTGTCTGTGATTACTATTGATTACTGTGAATAATTTAGGAGACCATAAAGTCAATTCTAGAAATTGATCTGTTTACTATGAAACGATACTTCGCATTAATTTAGGTGGCTTTTCCTGCAATTGCATGTATCGTTCCTACAATTTAGCCTCTCTAAAGCAGAAATATTTATTAGAGTCAATAAAGGGAATTGAAATAATCTAAATTAAATGGGAAATAATCGTTTGCCTACCTGCCTACCTGCCTGCCTGCCTACCTGCCTGCATGCCTAGCCTTTTCCCAACTATGTTGGATTCAACTTCAAAATTTCAGTATTTTAAAAGAAACGACTGCTTATTTGAACTCCGCTATTCAGGTATGTTACATTATGATTATAACCCACAACTACTCCCACAATGAGGCAAGTTCCAATAATTTGAATGTACATATATTGACTTCAGTTAAAACAATATTAATGGTAAGTTTTACGTGGGTGCTCCTACACACTACCAATCTCACCTTTTAAAACCACGTTATTATTGAAAGTCCAACAGCAGGATATTTTCAACTTTTGCTTTCATCATTTATCCCCTTATTAAAAACCACAACATCAAATAAATACAACTTCTTTATATACGAGCTTCCATTTTTCTAATGTCGCTCAAAGAGCTCGAAGGAACTAAGACTTTATATGAAGACGTTATAAGTCTCAATATAAAATAGGATCTCTTTGACCCGAGCTGGCGGATGCAATAATCGTCGCCATGGAAACCTTTGAGAACCTTCTTATAATATATGCGCTAAGAAATTGATGCTGATATTTTGAAATATTTTTCCTATGTGACGCGTCTGTTGTTGAAGGAAAATGTCGATGTGGGATTTATTGAGGCATTGGAAATTGCTTTTTTATAATTGGAACGTGATTTAATAAGGGTATTTTGATCGTAATTGCTCCAGATCTTTTTTGTTTTTTCAGTGTTCGATAATGTTGCGTTAACATAAATTGCTGCAATTGTAGTTTTTTTATCCTCTTCAAGTTGACTACTTCACGAAAATATCAATTCAAATGCTTCTTATGTTTAAGTTTATAAGTTTATAATAAGTAGTTTGTGCATGATATACAAAGTTGTCTAATCTACTTAAATGCTTTTAAGAAAAAGCAGTACAACAATTATAAAATGGGTCATATAAAATGTTTCCTGCCTAGTTTAGGAAAGGGAGTCCTTCCTAAACTAGGCAGGAAACATTTACATCCATTATCAGCAAAAAGATCAAAACTAAAATATAATACAACATGATAGATCCATTCTACAAGCACGTACTAAAATCCAAAAATATAGCCGGTTAAGCTGCCCACTAAAAACCCTGCAACAAAAAAAAACACAAAACAAAAAAGTCACCTAAAAACGTATCGTTTCAGCAATTAACCGTTTTCTAAACTATCGTATAAAAGTGAGTCGTAACGCGTCATATAAGGGTATCGACGACGTGACGCGCATGGTTAGGGGCCCGCGTATCGACAATAAAACCCTAACGTCCCGCGGTCCCGCACTTTGTAGCACGTTTTATTACTTTTATTTACTTTTAGGGTTCAAAGATTGAAAGTTGATGTTATTTTTCGGAGTACAGTGATATACGGTTTGTCGTAAAGGTCATCTGTGAACGGGTGACCTGTAATTTTCTGGGGATAACGTTTAATCTTGAGAAAAATATTGAACGCATTTGAGATTGGGAAAATCGCATGATACTGATCGGTTGTCTGGAATGAAAATCTCGTAATCTTATTACTATTAAGGATGCGAAAGTTTGGATGAGTGGATGTTTGTCTGTCACTCCATCACACCAGAACGGCTGAACGACTTTATAAGCGTGATCGAGTAACGAACATCCATTCGTAATAATTTGTAATAGTTTTGTGAGATTTTTAAAACAAAATTGTTTAATTTCATATTAGAAACGATGCCACTATGTTACATAAACACTAATTCTAAAACATTAATTAACACAATCAAATTACAATTCTCATAACTCATAATTAACATAAAACAATGTTACAAATTCCTCGAAAACAGTTACTAAATGAAATTAAACTATCAAATATCAAAATAATAGTAGAAATAATTACAACAAGCGGCATTTAGTGGCACTATATTGTGATTAGTGGCCATTTCACACCATTGTGTGAAGAGCCATGCTTTATGAAAATTAATACTGGCTTCGGTGTTCAGCTGTTAGCAATTTCGACCAGCCAGATTGAGGTTATTCACAACGTGCAGGTTTCACGTCAGGCAGTTAGGTTGATTTGCGGAAATTAGTGAGTGATTTTAGAGAAGTAAGGTTTAAAGAAAACTGATAGTATAATAATAATAATATCTTGGGACAACTCACACACGGTCATCTGATCCCAAACTAGGCAGAGCCTGTGCTATTGCAACCAGACGACTGATAAACATACTTATATATTTCTAAATACATACATATTATAGATAAATTACACCCAGACACAGAACAAACGATCATGCTCATCACACAAAGATTTGTCCTGGGTGGGAATCGAACCCACGACCTCCGGTCTAGCAGTCAGGGTCACTAACCACTCGACCAACAGGCCAGTATGGTTTTTTGATTTCGAAATAAAAATAACATGAATTATATTACATTCGTTCTCGCTAAATTCAGCCGTGAAATGACGATCATCAAAAAGCTGTTGGCAGATTCTTGTTATAGAGGCAACATGAACTGTTAAAACTTATCAGGCTTCTGAGTACTAAAAATAATAGGCATATAAAACGTGGTCGCAAAGCTTGATGTCCAACACCAGCGCTGATTGATAAGCTAATGAGAACAAACAGACGAAACAGTCTGTTGAAATGTTTTGCAATCAGAGAAATTAATAATTGGATTGGATTTGGAATTTATTTGAAATATACAATAATTATTTTCGTTTACATTCCACACCTAAACCAGTGCACCTACCATGTTATCTCTTCATAACCCTTGATTGACTGGAGAATATAGAGAAAGCCTAAGGCATTAAGTCCCTCATTGCACCTCTGTGCATGAAGTTTTAAATAAATAAATAGTGTTGCTTTCAGAAGAACTACAAAGTTGTTTATATTATGAAAACATAAAACAGAATAAACCTACAATCTATTTTTATCCCCCTAACAAAACCGCGATAAAACTTTACAGGGAATAATGCCATAACCATTTCGCTAAGCGGTTAAAAATACTTCACAATGTAACATAAACATTTAGGTCAACATTTAGCTGAATGAGTTCTAGCATTTTCTACGCAAGATTTTGTTTAGAGATTTTCTTGCCAAGCAAAATTAATTTACGAAAGTGCCGCTGCCATTTTTATAATGGAAAGGATCACTTTTTTATCTTATTTCATTAGATTCAGTACACCACTACAGTATCCTGTTAATATTCATTAGTGTAATTACTCCCTGCCCCCGCCTTCAGCCGCCCTGCCCGTCTCTCCCCTCCCCTCCACTCTTTGTCACCGAAGCTCTGAAATTCAGCCACTTTACAGAGTCAAGTGACTTATTATTTATGAAGTGCCCGATATGAATTTTTCCTAAATAAAATTCATGATCTTTTTAAAAATGGTGAATTTCATAAAATTTGCGTTTTGTTAGAGCTTGTCAAGTATTTTATTTTGATATTTTCTTTGTTAATGCTTGTGATCTTGTTACGTTTTTCGTCCAGATTAGTTTTTATAGCTTTTTGTATAGATGTAAGCTTAATGTCAGCTAATGAGCCAACATCGTGCGCGACGGCAGTCATAATGAAAGTTTTCGTTGGCGCTGAATTACGGCCAGATCGGCTCTTAAAACTAGCTCGATGAATGAAAGAGGCTCTTTGCTCATCTCACGAGACTTGATGTCGTCTGTCAAGTAACACTCGTATTAGCATCATGCATTCCCAAAAAATCAGCCCAGTTTTTTGAGAATACACAAATGCATTTTGATCTGTTTAACAGGTAAATCTGCCATTTTTAAAGAAAGAAAATTCCACAGTCAAAGTCTCATTTACCTTCGCGTTGACAAGAATAAAGTAGTACTCCACGAACTACTAAAATGTTATTTAAAACATTAATTTGAAAAGTATTTATGTTAATGAGAACTATAATGCTGGTTCAACAAATGTGGTCGCGTGACGCGCCCAACGAAACAAATGCAAGTCTTGTAACACTTGTTTGTTTATGGCTTTAATTTTCAACTTTACTGCATGAATTAAGAAGGTCTCGTGGCTAAATCAAATGAGGTTTTACAGTGTAGCCTTTTGTTACCTATATTATTTATTTCTAATGTCGTAAAAAGTATAAAAAACACATAAACAAACATTTATTTTCGGATAACTATATAAAATGTCTGAACAGTTGATTTTTATTTTCGCGATTTTTCAGGTATTGCGGTTTATTCTATAACACGTTGTATAGACGCGACATGTACCATCGACACAGCTCTAAAAACTGCACAATCACTGTCGGGAGTAATCGGTATCAAGACAGCTTCGTATACAATCGCGAGGTACTATAGGTTCCTATTCTTGACTACTGCAACTTTTTGTGTTGCCATTTTGTGAGTTAGGGTAACGCATCTAATGCGTATGTATGTTCCTATCTAAATAGAATGCAAACTGACCAACAATTCAAAGAGATAGTGGACACTATAGATAGATGCATTTGCCTATCCAATCTAAGACACATGGAAATGTCTCACTGTAACTTCATCGGTATAGCAATTTCCAACATATCGGCACACAGTACTCGTACCTGAATTCTAGCTGGGAGATGACATTGGTTCGAAGATGGAACCTGACTACCTCGTACATTTTACTATATTATATTAAGTTTACATATAACAGAGATATTGGAACTGAACTTGGCACTATATAACGTGTAACAGAATAAATGCCAAACCAAAAAAGGGGTCATTGTACTCATCATTATGAACATTATTTTACCATAGCAGCAGCTCTGAAAGACGACATTAAAAAAATCAGCTGTTCAGTACATTTTGTCAAGTTTTGCACAAATGTATGGGGCAGCCGATATGTAGCGTGCGACAATATCAAATAATAACATTGAATCAATATTTTGTTTATTTATGCGCACAATTATTAAATGTGTGTCTCGCCACATTTACACAAAAATCGCAAAATGAAGAACAAAAGATTGTGAATAAAAGAAGAGTGGTCATTTCTGACCCAGAGTCCGTCAGAATTAAGACCTATTGCAGATATTTTTGTCATCTCTATAGAGAAAGAATATGGTTTTTTTTTCTATTCGGTGTCTAACCCATAAATATATGACCTTGAAAGGTATTTTTCATCCAATCTTACAAGTATGCCGGTCGTGTTGAGCTTATTTGATTCGTCCTGATAGGTAAGGGTCTGATAATGAGAAGTAGAAAATTGGAAAGCGGTCAAACATGTTTGTCGTCATTTCTGACCCAGACAGAGTCTGACAGAAATAGAAAAAAACAGAGACCTATCGTATTTTTTTTGTCATTTGTTGTAGAGCAAGAAAATGTATTTTTTTCTCGATTTCGATGGTTTACTCATAAAGTATGTGAGCTTGAGTAATTCTTTAGACAAAATATACAAAAGTAATTCACAAGTGTGCCTATGGTGTCTGCGCTCATTTGAATCGCACCGATGGGTACCATTCACTGTAGTTGGTAACAAGGGTCTGATGATGGAAACCATAGAGGTGAGTAGTGACTCACTTAGTTGAATACTCCTATACCCATCGTGTTTAGGCTCATAGGAATTGTACGGGTTGGTACAATTTATTGTAGCTGCTAAAAACGATCATTTGATGGGAACCATAAAGTTGAATAATGGCTCTCATAGTTGACTACTCTTATAGGTACCCATCGCGTTTGGGCTCATATGAATCGTACGGATGGGTACTATTAATTATAGCTGTTACCAACAACAATGAATAGTGCTCATCAGAGGGATTCAAATGAGCAAACACGATTATGCTAGCGGGAGTTTATGAAAAATTGCTTTTCTATACTTCGCTTGAACGAACACTCAAAACCATATATTTTTATTTATGTATTACGAAATCGAAAAAAAAAACCTATTTCTCTTATATTTCAGACGACAAAGAAACTAGGATAATATGTGATTTTGTAATGACCGTGAACCACTCTTCTTTGACATCAATTTTGCAACAGTACCTAATACTTTTTAGTATTTTTTTTTTATTTAATATGGGTTTGCTCTTGACTCTAGTCTAGGTCATAGATGACAGAGACAAAGTCGACGATGGAGCGAGCTTACCCAGAAGAAGCCTGTTCACTATTACTCATACAAATAGTATTCAGTTTAGTTCAGCCCATTCTGTATACACATTCGTAATGTTGCTTCGTAGATGATTAGTACCGAGTTAGTGGTACATTAGATATGCAGCCGTATTAGTAACAGTTATATAGTAATCTGGAATAATTATGCAGTGACGAGTTACGGGGTATTAACGCAGGCGGGAGCGATACCTACCATTAGTGATATTAGTATGACTGACTTACTGGGTCAAAACGCCGAAGATTTTAGGTATTATAATGACTAATTAAGCATAACAGTGGGTGGTTGTGTACTACTTACATGTCTGCCAAGCTTTGGGTAATAGCCGTGAGGCTATGTTACGATAGGTTAAAACTGGTTGCTCTTTATAAGTTTTTTTAATCCAATATAAATAATAACAGCCGCACGGGTAGATCTTCAAGGTTAAGCAACGCTTGCCGAGGTTGGTCTGTGGATGGATGACCATCTTAACATATCGAGATTCCTCCGCGCCTCGGAAAGCACGTTAAGCCGTTGGTCCCGGCTGCCATTTGTAGATCTTTGGCAGTCGTAACGGATTGTCAGAAGCTAGAAAATCTGATACCAGTCTTGCCAAGGAGTACCGTGTTACCCAATCAATGGGTTGTGGAGGTCTGGTAGGCAGCCGCTCCACGTAAAACACTGGTATTCAGCTGAATCCGGTTTGACTGGGAGCCGACCCCAATATAGTTGGGAAAGGCAAGGCAGATGATAATAAGTCAGAATGGCCATGTGGAGTGGTGATTGTAAAGAAAACTTAATCTAACCTTACAAATATTTAGTCAGGGCGATCGAAGATCTAAAGAAAGTTAAGTATCGTTTTCCATGCTTTAAGTTTTCTAGGTTTTCTAGGTATAAAACTAGAAAATCTGGTGAATTTTGTAATAACAAAAATGATTTGAGGTGAACAAAGCAATCAATTTTAAAAGCATGGAAAATGATTTGTATAAATATTTAGATGGATGAAACGCAAAGGCCAAATTAGATATTGTTGGATTAACCTACCTCTTCTATTCGCGTGCGTAGGAGTCTTTTTGGACTTAGCAAAAGCCTTCGACACCGTGGCTATTCCAATATTGTTGAGAAGACTGGAAAACATCGGAATACGAGGTATTGCACTTGAATGGTTCAAAAGTTACTTAACTGAAAGGAAGCAATGCGTTAAGCTGAACTCCTGGCTCAGTACCGAACAAGATATATCTTTTGGAGTGCCCCAGGGCAGCGTTTTGGGACCAACACTGTTCCTAATATATATTAACAGCCTGACTAATTTACCTCTGAAAAATGCTAAAATAGTTTGCTATGCAGATGACACAGCTGTCGTATTTCACGATAGCAATTGGAAAGACTGTTTTAGAAATGCTGAACAAGGCATCAATACAATCGCAAAATGGCTAAGCAATAACCTGCTAACATTAAATGCCAATAAAACCAAGTTTCTATGTTTTCACAAAACTGCAGCTTCCTCTCCGTCTTCTCTACTAAATATTCAAATACATACATGCGACCAAAGGCAGTTCTGCAACACCAAATGTCAATGCTGTAATTTACAAAGAACACAGTCTATAAAATATCTTGGAGTAGTTATTGACGAAAAACTCACATACAAGGAGCATATCATCGCACTCTCAGCTAAGACAAGAAAGTTAATCTATGTCATTAGGGAACTTAGAGATGTTGCTTGCATGAAACTTCTTAAAGCTATTTATATCTCCTTGTGCCAATCTATCTTATCATACTGTATAACCGTATGGGGTGGTACATCGACATCACACCTCATGCTGTTGGAAAGAGCGCAGAGATCAGTTCTCAAAGTAATGTTAAAAAAGCCTATTAGATTTCCAACAAAAGATCTTTATAAAGAGGCTGATCTACTTAGCGTGCGAGGGCTCTATGCAATGCGTGCAATTATCTCCACTCATAAGCTAGTTATAAATTCTCCAAGTTACAATGACATGCTGAAGCTTAGGGTCTTTAAAATCACAAGTACTAAATGTAAAACTTCATTTGCTAGAAGATCACAGAAGTTTATGTTTCCATACTTGTACAATAAAATTGCAAATAAATATCAGCTCCAGCATAATACGACTCGTGAAGCCAAAGTTAAAGTTAGGAAATTAATCACCGGCATGAACTACTATGAGATGGAACAATTGCTACGCACAGTTGTCTAAAGACTAAACTAAACACTCTCATTAAATTCTATCACACACGACACACATTACACATAATACTCCCTCAAACACTGATTTACACTTTTTCACTCATATACATACAACACACTTGCACTTTAACTTTATGAGAATGATATGCAGATTTAACTTATTTTACTATTATTGGATTAATCGTTTTGTTTGATAGCCACGATTCAGGCCCTGCCTAGTGTGGTTTCACCGTTATTTTTGTAAATTGTAATTTGAGTTGCTAATAAAGTTATTATTATTATATTATTACTATTCGAATTTTCAACGAGAATTTAAAAAAAATCATGTTCTGGTTCAACTAACAACGGTACCTAAACGAAAAAGTATTCCGGCTCTCCATTAGTTAACCGACACGACAGCAACAAAGGTTTTCCACTAAACTCGTCCTAAATAATTCCAAAGCAATACCACTGTTGGAAATGTTAAAATGATTCCGTTACATCGCGTGCCACACTTTTTGCCAAATCGCGTGCAACTGACACGGGGAGCATTCTGCAATCGCCTGCGAACATTCTAAATATGCGCTGAATTGCATTGTATATGCACTATGTTGTACCTACTAGTAGGATAGTTGCTGGCTGAAATATGTGCTTCTAAATGTATCCTGATTTAATGTTTTTGTGATAGTGTTGTTTTCGTTTAGTGGGGGTGTTGTTAGTTTAGTTTGAATCTGATGATCCATATGCTTCATTAGACAAAGTTTTTATGCAATTCCAGTTGTGAATCACCGTGCTCGCTGAGGCTTGTTTTCGTATTTAGTTTTCAAGAAGAAAATACATTATTTAATCTGTAATTGACCTAATTTGATTGGATTTTTGGCAAATTATTTTTAAATCAAAGCAGTTATTAATTTAGATACTCAATAAAATCAAAAAAATTGAAATTTACATGGCCATAAAGTTACAGCAAGAATTTCCCAGCGCACCGCATAAAAATAAGTTCATCCATTTGCTTCGCCAACACCCATTTCAAATCGGAACGCTTAGCAATAACTCCGCCATGCAATATCAGAAAACGGTTAGTATCACGAAAATTGTTCAGCTTTCACCGGTATAAAGTGTTGCCTCTACCTCGGTTTAAATCCATTTAGAATATATCTTTTCAGGTGCCGGGAATTTTGAAGCGAAGCGCAGTGGGGCGAAGCGGGAGGGTAGCGAAGCATGCTTCTGTAAATGTGGTTTCTTTCGGCACCCGAGGACAGGGCCCGAACGTCATTGTTACGAAATGTTGAGTTTTAATATTTTGTCGTAGTTTTTTTCGTCCTTGAGAACGAGTTATTTTTTGCGTTTTTTTCGCCTACTGTTTATGGATGATTGGTCGTTTAGTCGTGCCAGGGGAATCCAAAAAGGTACAAACATAAACAAGGTTTTGCTTAGGCCTCACGCAGAGAACCCAGAATTCTGAACGCCAATCTCATTCGAAGTGCTAGTAATTACATAATTTGGGGTACGAATTACCCGTGCCATCCTTCCAATATTTTTTAGCTATTTTAATTTTCATCGTATGCTAAGGGGGGTGTCCGGGCCCCCTAAACACCTCTCTTATATATGCTCATGGTGGAGTGAGAGAGTTTTAGCTTACTAGTCCAAAAAGGCTTTTATAAGGTGTTGTGTAGACTGCATTTTAAAATTTTGGCTAGTTCCATGACAAAACTATAAAGTATAAGTAGATGGTAGACACTAGTATCTGTCTGTCTATTCTGTATCTGTGTTACTATAGTAATGTTTCTAAACGTACAATTCTACATTAATTTTAATAAAGAGCTCAATATATCGCACTCCACTTATTAATAAAATAGGACCTTCACGTGTAATGTTTCATTTACTTCGTAACTTATTACAATTAAGTATTCCAAGAAATATCTTATCCTAATCATAACTTTTCTTCAAAGAAAACTTATACTAAATACAATCTACAATATTCAGGAAATTGTAATTACACTGGTTATGGTATTATCTTGCTAAGCTATCGAGAATATTAATTATCTCTACTTTGGCGTTGATGATTCTCGCGATCAAATTAATTTTCAAGGAATTTATGTTATTAATAAATTATCTAATTGAATTAAGATAGGCATGCGATTACCTATTGAATTTCTAATCAATGAAAAAGTAATAATTAGTTGCGTCTTTTTTCCAAACGCTTTCGCCTATTATTATAAAAAGGGTTTTATTTTGTTTATAATTTTGTGTTATTTATGTCAACATAAAAAAAAAAATTACTTCGATGTTAAGATTAATTTGATAGTGTCAAAATATTTATATAAACTAGTATTGCCAGTGCTCTCGTTTATTGTTGCATTGGCATTTCCTCATAGTATGTGGGCACGCTCCGAGTTAGTTGTCACTGTATTGTGTTCGTGTCGAACATTGTTTTTTCCCATACCACACATGGAAGATACCTAGTTATTTACTAAGACATAGCCTCACCTGTGTAGCAATACGCCCCGGAAGAGACACGTTACGAGACAAAAGACTCAACCTTGCTACCGCGCACAGAAGTCACAAAAGAACTTCATCGCTGTCATTTCCATTTTCTTGCTGCACCACACACTTATCGTGTGGAGCCAGGAAAACTGCGAGTGGAAGATGCACTCGTAAATAGTAGAACTTTAGTATCTAATTGTTGCCATTTGAATTTGTGACATTATTCTGTTCGGAATAAAGTTTTGCAGCCATGATATAATTATAATAATGTGTATTGGAAGCTTGTTGGAAGCGAATCCATAAAATCCGAAATAACTGAAATATAAAAAAAAACCTATGTTTACAAAGTTAAAACACTATAAACTTCAACATTCAACGAATTCTGTTGGTAGATATTTTAGTTAGTGAAAGGGCTGACAATAAAGTTACACGAATGTTTTTGAAATTGATCACATCACGTCATATTCGAAGTAAAGTATCCATCATTATGATTTCATCTACGTTACTTGCCAACTCCTTGTAACTACCACAAACAAAAAGAAAAAACCGTCACAATTCACAGAAAAACCACTCAGCCCACAATAAATGGCCGTCTCTACGTTTATTTCCGAATAAAAAATAGTTTTCCAGCGCTTTTTTCCTCATATAATGGCATCTAACAATTCCCACCTCGGTTCTCGTGGCCCGACCGCAACTTTATGTGCTCTGCCGTGTTTCCTTTTATAAGAGGGCGGGCAAAGGCTGCGTTCTTATTTCCGGTTCGGTGGTGTGACGGCACGTAGCCGGCACGTAACCGGCACAGAACCGGAGAAGACCCGGCGCGGAACCGGCAACGAACTCCGCTCACCGACACATTCCAATAGCAATATGTTGTGTTTTTCTTTACTTAAGATTTGAATTTGAATAGAAGGTGAAGTTAGTTTGGTTGAAAGCAGAACGTTTGTCGGACTTACTTAAACTAAAAGTTTGATTATCGATTATTTATGTGGAGATTTAGAAGAGGAATCGAATCTGAAAAAATATTAAAGTTATTGTTTACCAACAAGAATAACCAAAGAGAGATGAAAATGATCTCAAGATATACTACGGTCAATCATCGTTTTTTTTAGGTTTACGTACCCAAAGGGTAACCAACGGAACCCTATTACTAAGCCTCCCCTGTCCGTCCATCCGTCTGTCTGTCAGCAGGCTGTATTTCAAGAAACGTAATAGGGAGACAGTTGTTTTTTTTTTTAATTGAAAACTTCTGTAGGCGCGTTGAGCACTTTTTGGGTGAACAAAAATCATGGAACTCGCGTCATCGTCACCGAACTTACTACTTAACTTACTTAGCTTTCGCTTAGTTTTCACTTCTATCGACAGTCCCCAAAGACTGCCCGGCATCGTTTTTTTAAATAGTTTGTTTCTATTGCCGCTAGAACAACTCACTGAAAAATAAATTCAAACAAAATGTGTTTTTTTTTTTCGGTGTATGGTACGGAACCCTTCAACTGAGAGTCTGACTCGGACTTGGCTGGTTTTTTTCAATGGAAAGTTTGAGTAGTGTACAGTTACACTGATATTTAATTTACTGTCCTAATGAGTTCAACAAAGTATGTGTTATTTCAATGTTTTCTAGGAAAACAGATTGGTTTATATTTTCATTACTTTGAACCTACTCTGCAAAACAGTCTAGTGCCTATTTTTAACAGAATGAGACCTTTCTTAAGAAAAACAAAATATCCTGTTTTATTTTAAGAATAAGGTCGTTTTGTTTGTATTTTCATTAACTTTGTTCTTTAGTACATGAGAGTCGTTCTTGAGACGAAGATTGAATTTAGAACGAATCTGACAGATGTCAACTTGAAGTAACTAGTACTGAGGTTCCCGCCAGATAGAGAAAAACACGCGGTCTGGATCGAATAAATTTGAGAAATTGTGATAAAAACTTGAAGAGTCAGTGAGAGTGAGTGGATGATTGGTGCACATATCCCAAGAGCTTGGTGGAACGTCGTTTAAGTTATTTTCTTTTATTTAATCGGATTAAAACCAGTATTTTAATCCAGCCGGTTTGACTGGAAGCCGACCAATAGGTTGGGAACACATAGTACTACTCTGGAAAAAAGGCTTGGCAGATGATGATGATTTAGTCAATTTTTGATAATTCTTCAAGACGTGCATTTGTTTCATACTACTAGCCCTGAAAACCCACGAAATAGGCCTTCCCTGACAAAGATACCGAAATGCCTTTAAGTGTATAATGAGTATTGTATTTTGTATTGAATTTTAAACTTAAATTTTTAGTTAGGTAGGTACACCATAATCTTATCAAGTTAAACCCATAAATATTAATGAGATTTAAATACTGTTTCCAAAGAGCAGATCAATTTGGGCATAAATAATTAGTAGTATTTTACCTGAAAGTTTCATTAAAGTAAAAATAAGCCGTGTTGCCAAGCAAAAAATATTCGCTAACGACTTCAATGTCATATTCTCATAAAATATCTTAGCTTATTTGCATACGAAATCTCCGTAACACCGAACGCAATAAATGTTGCCAACTTAAATAATCAAGTTATGTTTGTGCTGTCGTATATCGCGACATGTCTTAGTTGGTAAACAGCGCTGTGGCACATTACGGGCACGTTGGCTGACGGCACCAATGTTTGGCCAATATCGCCCGTGCGATAGACGCTCTACCAATGTTTTGTTAGTAAAATTGAGTTCGCTAGGGATGTCTAAATTGAAAACTCGTAGGTGAAAATTTGAGACACTATTTTTAAACTATTTTTAAGATGTGTGTTTTCACGTTGCAGGACGGGTTAGTCTAACATCTTTATTCAGATTGGGTGAAAGAGATGTTCAGATAAGTTGACTTCAATCAGGAATATTTATATTTCTTTATTAGGACCTTTGTATGGGACCATGTAACTTGCGATCCTTATAAATAAGGTTTCATAGAAATTTTTATTTTACCTGCATGTGTGGGTATCTATCTACACGGCGCGGCGGCGTCAGCATTACCTGATTGACTTTTATTTATTCGACATTATTTTTAGCCTGTGTTATTCCACTGTAGGGAAAATATTTCCGGTCTGTAATAACTTTACCGGACATTTTCGGAACACAAAGTGTCTAACTCATTACATTATTTGTTGGGATTAGATGTAGGTAACTTTAATTTACATTCCATGCACCATCATTTTATTTCACATTACTATTATTTCTCTTACCATAAATAAACAGATCATTCCTCACCCAACATTGGTCCAACATGTGTATCCAACACGAACAGTATGCAAATCACGTTGGTCTCAGGTGGTAAGCTGTCAGTCCTATTTGTTAATTTCAAGATTTCATTCAACTTGTCGCGAGGGATAATTGCTTGTATCCCAACTAATCATATGACTGTACTAGTGGCATTTCGTTTGTTTTGGAAGATTTAGCATTTAAATTCATGCTTATCTTCTTTTATACCTTTGTGTGTTGAAATGGTGACTTAACTGCTTGAACATTGAAAAGACATGGTTCATAATGAACTCAGCTCCAACGCTAATGATTTGTATCTCAGATTGTAGAGAAGGAAGAGTAGTAATAGAATAAAATATTACCATTGCCCTGTTGATGATGATGATGATCGCCCTGTCGGATGCGTAACATTTTTTTTTGTAATCAGAAGTTTTTGAGCGAAAACTATATTTTTTGGGAAGCTGGTAAGTTTACCAATGTATGGGAATGGTTTAGAAAATTATTATTATTTTAACTCTTACATTTGAGATAGAACATATTTGTCTTGGGGTAGTTTCCTTTGCAACCTGAATCGTCTCCTTTCTTTCGTAATTATTAAATCACGAAAGTTAGTTTAATTTCCAGTTCTAATACAACTCATCATTCTTCTATCCAAGTAATTAAATGAAAAAGCCATTAAAACAAACACAGAATGCTGTCATTTAAAGTTTTTAATTATTTATGACGTCTTCCAAAGTTTGCAGTCACCAAATACTTTAATTAATTATGTTTGGAGTTTATTATGAGCGACAGAACTGGGTAATATAGAACGATGCAGCGATATGAGAGCCATTGTTATTTGTTTGAAGCACCTCGTTACATGCCATAGTTGGAACATAAAAAGGTTTTTCGAAGCAATCGTGATTGCTTCTCTACTAAAAATCGTGAAATTTGCAGTATTTTGCTGCATTAATTAGGATGACCATGTCTGCTTTTCGTCTTATATAATTGTGTAGAATGCTACATTTACACTTCAGCATACAAAGAGATTTTCTGAAAAGAAATCTCCTCGCATGATTTCAAGCTAGAATTTCTTAAAACTTATATTCCGTTTTCCTTGTCGTAGGTGGTCTGCCGGGCGTGAGCGGCGGCGACGGCACGCGCCCGGAGCGGCCGTACTTCGACGACGTGTCGCCGCGGAATGTGTCCGCCGTGGTCGGACAGGCCGCCGTGCTGCGCTGCCGTGCCAAGCACATAGGCAACAGGACTGTGAGTATAGTGTACTGTGTTGAGTGTGTGTTGTGCGGAACGTGTCCGCCGTGGTCGGACAGGCCACTGTGCTGCGCTGCCGCGCCAAGTACATAGGCAACATGACTGTGAGTATATTGCACTGTGTTGAGTGTGTTGTACGGAACGTGTCCACCGTGGTCGGACAGGCCGCCCATGCTGCGGTTCCATGCAGCACATACATATGTACATACATATATGGCACTCACGGGTGCTGAAGCTCAATCCACAAGAAAATTGGCAGTACCATAAGTATTTATAAAGCTTACCATTATCAACAGTACTTCCGTATACCTATTGTTATAAATTCCTCGTCATATTATGAAGGTGTGCGCTTCAACTTACGACCACCTTTAGGAGTAAGCGATAAATGTAGAAAAATCCGTTTGAGTCATAAATCAGTTGAGTACCAATAAAGTGCAGTACCTCAGAATTATGCAATAAACGAGTTAACTAGAATAAATAGCAGTTCATTGAGTGATAACAACCCGAGCACTCAGCTCCGCCGCACTCACCTCCCCTCCCGTCTGCAAATAACAAACTTCTCCAGTATCAATTTCAAACTGAACCTTAGACATTTACTTCTATATTAATTACAATTTCCTCCCACTATTTCTAGTGATCGCCCTCCTAAATCAAAACTTGGAATCCCTTAATCAAGATTTACAACTATCGTTTAAGACATGTTAGTAGTCCTGGGTATTCCATCAACATAATCCGCAACATAAATTACTATTATTGTAGCAATGATTGCGGCCATATCCCCTTCGGTCAGCCGAGCGAGATATTAACCCAAGCGGTTATTATCTTAGTCATTAATACCTTGATTACTATGCCCTATACATGCGCTGTGTAGCTCAGCCAGAGCGCGCAATGTATGCCGAGTTAGACGGATGAATGATGAATCAGGAAGATGTTACTGTAATTATTGAGTTATGTACTCTCGGTAATGGAATTTCAAATCTGTTTTCTAACTTTCTAGATGGATTTTCTTATCTTAAGTTAACATCTGCTAGACCACTGTTCACTTTGGAAGATTATTATTTTATGTAATTTTCCTCAATCTTATCAATTTCTAAAAACAAGTTAATGTTAAAATCAATGTCTAAAATTATTCGCCGTCAAATTATGATCAATCAGTATCAGCTTGTAGCGGCATCAAAGCCGCCACATGGAAAACTAAGAAGCAAAATTTGTACGGCAACAGAAAGAACGGCAACGCCATCTATCCTGTCAGCAACGAACTATCAACGAAATCCTGCATCGCGCAAGCAAAGTTCTCCATGCGATTTGAACATATACAACAGTCCGAATATGAACTATCGGGCAATTGCCCACCAGACACAACCACCGTCTGGTCGGAGGATTCTCCCTTTTCAATGGAGGTTTGCGGGACTTTACTCTCTGTACTGCATCCCTCCTAAGCTAACAAAAGTCTCCACCCAATAAATTTTGACATCCCCATAACATAGATACCCAAACCCAGCATTTACACCCAAACCATGCTCACAGATTGAATCATACAAATCAAAATTCACATGACCTTTGCGCCATAAACCCTGGGCCACCTGGCAACCTCTCGAAATATCATTTTTCAATGTCGATGTCCTCATTGGTTCGATATCCCTCCTCAGAGCCGCTCCACTGGCCGCCATATTAATGGCTGAGGGATCCCTAACCCATTCGAGAAAATAAATAGCCATCTGACATGTCCTACGATGCATTATAATATATTGTTCGGCATGGATTATCTACCGTCATTTTCTTGTAAAAGGCCGCGAGGATTACGAACCCTTTTTTGGGTTTTTTTTTCTGTTTTATTCCATTTTGATGGGGTTTCTGTGTTAGGTCGAAGTGTGTGCCGAGTGGTGGAGGGTTAAGTTATTGGTGTTCCTTGAGCTGTTATGGTTAACTGGATAATCGCGGATATTGTTAAAAGGAAACCGAAATGTCTGAGAGGAAAAGTTAAAATGATTTGATATTTGAGTTGGCTTGAATATCTTGTTCTAATGTATGATGAAATGAATATGTTGTTATATGATCTGATACAGCAATGTTATATCCGCTAAATGGCAATAGAGATTACATAGAATTTAAACATAAACCTGGCTTGGTATGGGTTTACTGCACCCTCTGACTACTTTTTACAACACACGAAAACAACAGGCGTGGTGAAAATATTGCGCAAGTGATGTAATTATACGGCAGTTAAAAAGCAACTGAAGCTTAAAACTGAAATTGATACAATTTACTCAAATGTTTCCAGAATATAAACATTCTTTCAATCGTAAAATTACTGAAAATCAGCGCTGAAATTTCCCTTGTAATGTACTGATATTGTCATAATGATCATACTCGTTAAAATAGCTTTAACAGCAATTTGGCACAAATGTAGTATTTGGGTCACCGCAGGCGATGCCAGCACCTTTATGTGTGCACAGGCGTATTGTCCGGGTTGCCTCGTATAGTAGCTGTGGAAATGTTTTGGGCAATATTATGCTGTTTTTTAACCCTCACCAAAAAAAAAAACAGTGTTATTTTTATTCACACCGTGTGAGTTATTTATAACTCTTTCTGGTTAAAATAGATCCAGACCTTTAAAGCTTTTGAATTTCATTCCATGTTTAGCATCGTGGTCAATTAGTACTTCAACTTCTATATCACATTCCAAAACATCCAGTTCTAACAAACTTAATTAAATTCTAAGATAAACTGTGACATTCCTTGAAAATAAACATTTAGCGCGTCCCCCGTCATAAAGCGCCGGATGATCATAGTAAATCCTCCACATTTCCTCTTCAGGATACCGTGAGCAGGACAGAATAAATCTTCCTTAGCCCTTGACGAGGATAATAAAATAAACAAATATCCTACACACTTTTGCGGAAATATAAAACGCCGTCGGCTGACCCATTTCAATGCTGAGGTTAATTCATCAAATTTCTGCGAGCGCTCAAGAGGAATTGGGAAAAAACCTCTCGGTCGCTTAGCCGTTACTTAATTTTATTATTTTAAAGGCTGTAAACAGTCTGAGGACGTTCCATCTTGCTTAATTACAGGGCGGGCTTACGGGCTCACCCCCAGCTTACTCTAATTACGTACAGAAACAAAAACCCAACAAAAGGGAGGGGAATTTATTTTCTAATTTCTCAGTCTGCAGAGCTCTCGAATTAAAAATATAATTCAAACGTTTATTGTCGGTGTAATTTTAATCAAAGGGCAGCGGCCTATCTCTTTGAGATGTAGGTCCCTTGCGGAAAAATAAGTCGCCTGGAGCCGCTGAGGGCGAGGTAAGCGGTTTGTATGCTTTATCTTTAAGTTGTCACGAAAACGTTTAGACAGAGTAACTGAATTTATTGAAATTAAATAAAATGTGACATAGTTATGTCTTGTTACAACTTTTGGACAGCTCTAAACTTTCTAAAATAATTATTCCATAAAGGTTAAGTACCTATTCCATGTTCGTTTAAACATTTTATCTAGAAAAGTAATTCAGGTCAACGAACGAAGAAACGAAACAAAAATCACAATACGATTTACCAAACCGTACCCGGACTAGTACCTAACTCGTAAAGGTCTTCTGGAGACTCGTGTATAACTATTTCGAAGCACGTCTGTGAGTCCCTACAGATTCAGTGGCCGAGACAATTCCCTCTCACAGGAGTCTCTATCAGAACAAGAATATAGGTTACGAGCGAGAAAAGCCATGTACTCCATTAATATGAACTGGCACAAATCGATACCAAAAGGAAGGCCAATATTCAATATACCAAGGTTGATAAGGATCAACCTTGGTATATTGAATATTGGTGTGAATGACTTCAACCTAATATTAATAGACACGAGAAAGGCTTCTCAACATCGACTGGTTTCTAATTGATATTCGTCAGGTAAAGTTGGACTCGAACTTGAGGCCACCCTCACTCGACAATTCCGCTGTTTGAGCCAAGTTGGCCGTTTTTGACACCCTTGGGACTTAAGTTTGTAATTCACGTTATTAGTAAGCTTGACGTTTCGAATTACATTTGACGTTTGATGAAATTGAGTTATTATTGACGTTTGGAATGTTGTGTTATTTATATAGTTGATCTTGTGTTATTTAGAACGAATAAAATGTTGGTATTCATTTTGAATTACTCTGAAATTTAATCAACGTGGCATGTCATGTTATTGAACGAATAAATGAATTTGAAAATACTTACTTCAAATGGTTTATTAACTATTAGCCCGGTTGCTTATAATAAAACGAGCGGCTAGTCAGCGGCTGGGCCCTCGTGACTATTGGAGCTTATTCCAAGGAAACATACTCCCGGAATAAAACTAGCTACTAAAACAAATTTCATCCAGATCCGTCCAGCCACTCTAGGTGATTGAGTAACAGATATTCATCGAAACTTTTGCATCTGTAAAAGTTACACACTTATTTTAACATGAAATGAAACCTGTTTTCATCTTACCCAGGTATCGTGGATGAGAAAAAGGGACCTCCATATCCTGACGTCCCACATCTTCACATACACTGGAGACGCCAGGTTCAGCGTCCTACACCCCGAACCCTCAGACGACTGGGACCTGAAGATAGACTACGTCCAGCCGAGGGACGCGGGGGTCTACGAGTGCCAGATCAATACGGAACCCAAAATCAACATGGCCGTCATTCTAACGGTCGAAGGTAACTTTTTATCAATATTTTTTGCAGGTCAGGTTAAACTGGAGTCGAAAATATTGTGAAGAGACCAGTTTGAGTTGACCTCTGATTTTTGGTTTTATGTTAACTATCTGATATGCTGCCTTTTAGAAGATTATTATTTTTCAGTGTTTTTAAGATCGTCGCTCTATGTCAAATTAATTCATCATTCATCATTTCGTCTTAGTTTCATAAGTTGAAATCTTATTACTTGTTACCTTAAATAAATAGCCTAGAAAAAACAGCTACAAAATAAGGACTAGAACTAAATACAAGCATTAGCTTGTATTTAGTTCTAGTCCTTATTTTAACTGAATAAAACGTTAATGTAATAAAAATACTTGTAGTTGAGAACAAATTAAATATAACCTGCCAACTCAAAATTATATGCTTAAGTATCTTTGAATTAAATTAACAGCAAGCTGAAATTAATCAATTAGTGTTTGTTTTGTTTATCAAAGAAAACAAAATCACAGTAATAACCAAGAGCTCAAGGAACCATTCAAATAATATAATTAGGTAATAAGTATGTATGTTTTGTTTAATATACGGAAATATAATAATTTGCCAACGGCAAAAGTAAATGGAAATGTTTAAAAAACGTATAATTTACAATGGTAAAAGCACAGCTGTGAAAACAATTTAACTACTCTGGTTCAGATTCGTTTCAAAGGTCCTGTTTGAAACGAATTTAATAAACGTGTTTAGGCCAAATTTACGAGAAAATGTACGTTCAGCTCATTAAATTGTAAATAGACAGTTCACCTCATACAACAATTCGCCGAATTTATGTAAGCCATCTCCAGGAAATTTAATTAACTGTCTAAAAAAATACTTCATTGAGAGAGCTTCAAAAAGCTCACAAACCTTCACTGTATCATCCTCAATTAAGATTCCACTCGTCACAAAATATAAACAAAAGAATGCAAATAAATCGTGTAAAACATCATTCAAAAGCACCGTGAAGTTTTAAAAAATATTAATATTATTTTAATAAACCGCATTTTGTTACAAAAATACAGAGTATACCCAAACGGAATGTATAATGTTACATTGAAATGGTTCGTACATATTATACGAAGGGGTCAGGACGAGCCTCGAGTCACAAGCGGGGTAATCATATCCGCTATGAAAACCTAAATAAAATGAGCGAAAATAGTAAAGGGGTCAAATTGCTGGTACTTAGGAAAAATTACATGTGCCTTTATGGGCTAGATAGTGACCCTTATCTACCTGGAATCGTAATAAGCATAGTAAACTTTAAAAAGTCCTTCTTCCGCGATTCGCTTTGTCTTGTGCATATTTGATTTTTTTTTTCATTTTTCCACTGTAGCTCTAGGATGTTACTCAAGACATCATAATGTTTACTATTTTTCTATTGCACACGCCCATTAAGTAGTATTGATTAATAAATTTTACATCTCCATTATGAGTTCATCACACATGTGTACAAATGGTTTCATCTTGCCCCAGGCCTGGCGAAAACCATATTCATCCACAGTTCTCGATCGTCGTTTTCGCTTTTCCACATCATTGGCTCGGTTTTTGCCTTTAGGTGTTTAGGTCTTCTTTTTTAAAACATTAAAGAATTGTTTCATGATGTCCGAATAGCCAATACTGCTGATTATTGTCAAAAATGTTACAGAATTTGTATGAAATTATCTACTCTATCTCTAAGACACATTTTTGGAATGTCTATCGCTAAATAAGTATAGCTAAAGGTCCAGTCACGTGATTAAAATGTTCACGCAAAAAAACCAAGAAAGAAAATTAATACATCCCAAAGACCAGGTTTAAAAAGAAACATATCAGGCCATTACGCACAACGTCCTCGTATAACAAGGATAAACAATACAAAAAACCTTGGACCTCAGTCCGGGCTCGCGTACGAACACGACGCATGAAAAGTGACGATGGCGTAATCCGCGATTCATCTCTCGTCATATTAGTAGTGGGGCTAATGCCGCGGTACAAAGTGGAACACATCTATCTCCGTCATACGAGACGCCTCATCCCCTTTGTATCGCAATTGTTCAGTTATTTTTGTTTAAGATTTATAGAATTAAGAGCTGATTTTTCAATTGTCAGATTACTTTATTCGAGGAATAAAATTGGCGGTTTGTCAGTTTTGTATAGAAAATTACTTGAAACATTCATATTTTATTATTCAGTTTAGAATTATCAGACTCTTGAAAAATCAGCCCCTAATGTGTTTTTACAATCTTTTTATTAACGTGCTTCGTTCGTGAGTTTATCCGGATGCATAAAAGGTAATCCATTATTTTTTTTGGTTTTAGCTTCTATCTCGAGATAGAGACACTTTCTGTTGTTTTCATGTAATTATTTTGATAACATTACATCACAGCCCGAGACCATCACCTACAAAAATCCTGTCAAACAACCTGGAAATACCCAGTAACACTGTCCCGGCCCGAGAATCGTACCTAAAGTGTAGCGTTAATTTATTATTTTGATCTACCTACATTAACAAAAATCGTGCGACTATGCCACAAATTTAAGAGTGTCTGAAATAGGTTATTTTTAAACGGTTCACATTTTAAGTCAAGCAATCGCAACACGTTATTATCGAACGTGACCGAGGAGATATTACTAGTGTTACTTTCTTTGATAAGTATAAAATTGGTAACGTTCTTCAACCAAAAAGTATCAAAAGGTCCAGTGGGCCACTGTATGCTACCATAGAGTCATTAATATTTTAATTTCAAACTGTAAATTTAACGTTCAAAAGTGCCTTTTAATGGTCTAGTTGAAATAAATGAATTGACTTTGACTTTCACTTTAAACTGCACTCATCTGTAAATAAGCACAAAATCATTATTCTGACTTAAAGAGCCGTCACCTACCTTACGATAACAGAAATAGGTTCCAAAGTGAAAGACGGAATCTATACCTAACGAATACCAGTATCCTTTTTGTACATCGGTATCGTGATGGCATTGAGATTTATGGCCATGATGAAAACCACAGGAGACAGCATGGATGCTAGTAGCACAGAACCGGTCAGTTTGGTGACGTCTGGGCGATGCCTATTTCCAGCAGAGGACATCTTTTTTACAACACTTTTGCCCTCAGCCAGGGTAAAGGTTAATATACGGACTGAGGTTTAAAAATATTATAAGTAAATAAACTTAATATTATAATTATAATATCTAACAAGTCCAATGCAATATGAAAGTGAGCTTTATATAAACTGACCTCTATCATTCCATTTAATTAACTGAGAGACGATGAAAGCTCTCAAGATTAAGAAGACATTAAATATGAGACGTTTTCTTATTCATTACATTTTGAAACGTAATTAATATTGCACTAGTGTGTTTTATATGCGATCATAACAAAATTAGATTTGCAGAGAAATTAATATATTTTTAATAGTTGCCACCCGTGGCTTCAGCCCCGTTTATTTGGAAATTTTGCCAAGGGATCGTATGATCCCTTGGCAAAATTTGAAAGGATTTGATGAAACTATCATCCCGCAAGTATTTGCGGGATGATAGTTTCATCAAATCCTTTCTGCCGTTAAAAAAATAAAGAGGCAAAGAATGAAAGACAGGAAATTTGTTTATTTGGCGCACACACACAATGTAGGTACAAGTTAAAGAGACATTAATTTTAAAACAGTTATATTGTGTATCTCACGGCTGCGCCAAATAGGTCCAGTTCAGCAAAAGCCAGAGAATTTGTAGTTGAAAATAAAATAAAACAATTTAAACAACAAACACAAATTAATGACATCTATTTCAATAAAAGTGGAATTGTATGTAAACCCACGATGTAACTAACAAACAAACAAACTCACTTTCACATTTATTGTAACAGTTAGGATTAGACTCATAAATATTTTATAAGTAAGATCCTCTTGTATTACAAATAAACGAATGCTTTTAACGATAAACTATTATACGACCTGTTAATAACTTTTTTTAAATATAATTCTGTTGCTGTCTGAGTCTCCAAACGATTGACTTCATTTCTAAGTTAGACCAAACATCAATAAACGAAAATAAAGTAATATTATCATGATGAGAATGATTCAATAGAAATAGATCAAGTTCCTATCAGATCTGTGTCCAGTCCTAATGAACGATCAAAGAGAGGCATCCAATATAAATGGAGGCTGGTCCGCACTGAATAATTTACAGTAATCTTTAAAGGAGAATCGTTCCGTTATCAATTCACAAGGAATTATTTATAAAATCAGTATACGTGAATTATATATGATAGCTCGGTCCAGTGGGCCTTTGGTCCTTAATTATTCTGCAACGTTTTTCATTATTTATAGTAACAGAATATTTTGAATGTTTAGTAGCTTGTTATTTATTCTGATGTATTATGATTACTACCTACTAAATGAAATATCTACGCAGTTGGTATAAGTGACCAGTGGAAGAAAAACTGGTCAAGTGCGAGTCGGACTCGCGTGCAAAGGGCGGAACCCTTTAATTTTGTTACATGTTATTTTAACACTACAGACTTCTCATAAGATTTCCTGTAATCTATAGATGTAAAGTAAATTATTTGCAGTTTTTTCAAAGTTTCGGAGATAAGGGGGGTAGTTTTTGTCTTATTTCTTGAATTGCTTCAAAACTTATGAAAAAAAAAGGATACTTTAAACTCTCACAATAAGCCCTTTCATCTGATACGTCACACGGTACAGTTTGAAAAGCTTTTTTTGTAATTTTCTAGTTTGTCCCCCAAAAGTGACCCATATGATCAAAATTTATTTATTTACGTGACGCGTCCGTGTTTGGGTCACAGAAGTTCATATGTGTACGAAATTTTAACAGAATCGGATCAGTAAATTCGGAGAAAAATGACTGTGACAGACGGTCAGACGGATGTTCGGAACCCTAATAACAGCTTCTACAAATACTTCGCTTGCGTGAAAGTTGAAAATTACCCCAAGGGGTCAAAAATTGCTTGTTTTATTTCAGGACATGGTCTACTCATATGCCAGGATTTATCCGAATCCGTTAAGACGTTACGATGACGATGACGAACAAACAGACAGTGCCACAGACCTTCGTGTTATAATTTGGATGATTTGGATTTTTGATTAGCAACGCAATTTTGTAAAAAATCGCTTCTGTACCCACAGTTCAAACATAGTTTTGACAGTGACACCAAACTGTGTTTGTACAGAATAGCGTACATGTGATTAAATTTAAATGGAACCTTATAAACTGCATTGGGTATTTACTATGTTAAAATTACAACAATTACTATTATATATATATTACAGCGAAATACATATCTCTGTTAAAACCATTAGAGACAAAAAAATCTCGTATTTTTTCATCCGATTATAAATCTTTAGAATGAAAGCGGCCTCTGGGTTCTTTATAAAAACTTTGCGACAAAGCGGGTCAAGGCCCAAACAATTGAGTGGGTTAATTAAACAAATTGCTACGTCAAAAAAAGTATGTTATTTTTCGTTGTTTTCACAAAATTAAATTTTGCACAACAGGTCAAGGTTTTTCGAAAAATGTGTCAGGTTTTATTAATTGCTGAACATTAATTCTTATGAAAATCACGAAGGGTATGTTTAAAAATGTTATCTTAACGGAACAAAATGAATTCTCCACTTTATAAAAAAAAACAGCCAGTATTTTTGGCCATGGCTTATTTTTTTACTTATATTAATATGATTACTACCTACCCACACTCTATAGATTTTAAATAAATATTCATCATCATCATCATATCAGCCGAAATACGTCCACTGCTGGACATAGGCTTCCCCGCGCGTGTCGCCACAATAACCGGTCCTGTGCGTTTCGCATCCATCGACTACCCGCGACTTTCACCAGGTCAGCGGTCCACCTTGTGGGAGGCCTTCCAACGCTGAACGCTGAAATAAATATTGTCATCACAAAAATGTCCTAAGCCCTATTTAATTCGTGAGATTTTAGTTATTTTATGTATTTGTTGACAAGACCAACTTTACCAGACTTCCTCTTCACACTAAAAAAAAACATAAAAATAAATATGAAAATTGCAATTCGCAAAGCATTTTCCACCCAAAGACCGTGAAGGACGCCAATTAAATAATCATTCAATTCAATACATAGTCGTCTCACATGATTTGTCAAAGTAAAACTCATAGATGCGTTAAAATCAATGCGCACACGGTACACCGGTCTGAAAGTACAACCACTGGGACTCCAGAGCTTATTCAGAAAAAAACATGGAAACGGGAATAAAACTCCTTCTGCTTTGTTCCAATAGACTGAGAAATTCTTCTGCCCTTGTTCATGTAGCAGGAAAAATGCTTTTATCTTGCAAATATGTGCGATATTTATTATGTCCTATAAACTGATGGACGAGGAATTCGTTGTATTATCATTTTTGTGTTGGTTCTATGTCAACTACGGAATTTTGTTGTTATAAATGAGTGGGTGTATCTTTAGGAAAGATTTGTGTTCTTACATTTTTATCATAATCGAAAATAAGTTAGATACTGAGTAGAGAAGTTTTTTTTATTCTGAAAATGCTATCCACTGCTGTCTGCACTAACAAATTCATAATTTTTTTTATTTTTTTTATTTGATGTCTCATATTAATAACTAAATTAAATAAAGGTATGGCCTTTACATGGCTAAAGTAGGAAACTCAACCAAAGTCAAATTAATAGTTACTATGGTAAAAGTAAATATCAAAACCTAACATAATAAATTTCACATAAATCAGTAACAAATAATATTGCGAAAGCATGATCTAGTTAACTTTTTGTTGAATTGACTTTTGACTTATCAGTTGAATGTAAAAAAAATATCAAAGGTTCCAATTTGAGCCGGGCGTCAAATACTCTCAATCAAAATTCGTGTAGGAATAATTAATGAATCATTAGCTGTTAAGGAACCCTTTGAAATTCGACTCGTCAATTTAGAGAGTTGTTAATGATTACAGTGACAAAGTTGTATACATTAATAACTAGCTCCTGCCCACCGCTTCGCCCTCGTGAAGTGTTTGTATTCCAAGGGAACGTAGTACCAATATTAATCCTAGTTCCCAAACCATGTTATGGTCTACTTATATGCCAAATTTCATGAAAATCGGTTAAACTCAGAACAAAAACATTTATTTCAAAAACATCATTTAGAGACATTTTTGAATTGACTCGGTCAGATGGTCAAAAATGAAACTAGTTGATTAACAAACAACTTAATGCACGAACATGAAAAAAAAAACTTTAAAATGTATGGCATTAGTAGGTTAGAACTGTTAACGATGAAATCACGGCCAGCCAATACAAAAAAGACCTGCCATTTACAACAGACACGTTTAACCGGCAAACGGAAAAACAGGGCAGAAAGAAACCAAACAAACCATTAGCTGTTATTCCTAATGTAGCCAACCAGCTTTTATAATCCAGATGAGATAGTTGCCATTACAACAGACTGCCACTCACCCAGATTATAAAATAAAGCGCAACCCTTTCAAGTGAACCGCAACCCGGGAAGTTTAGCACGCGCTGTTCTTGTCACTTAAATTTTATTTCATCGTTATGAAACATTAAAAAGTCGCCCCTACAAAATAACTCTATTTTCTGAGTGTTTGCATCGCTCCACTCTCCGCAGCTTATGTTTTTAATTACAAAACGAGGATTATGAGTGCTTACCGTTAATATTTTTGGATGGGTGCATGTCTGGTGACGCCTAAATATAATTTACTGGCTTCTGCAGATTTTGGAGGAATGCGAAATCGTTTTCGGGCATAATTAAAACATCCCATAACATGGATATCATTCTAGCAATATCTTATGTTGAGACTGTCTAAAAAGTAGCCCTTTGTTATATGAGTAAAATTATTTATCATTTTTCTGCTTCATAGTAATGTTTTGTAATCGAGTCTATATTTCGAGAAATTACCTTTCACAGACAATCGATTTACTTTAGTATGTATAGAAAATTACTTTAGTATATTTATAAAAAGAAAAATTATATTACTGACTTGACCTGACTCTTGACAAGAACGAAAATCTATGAAGCTGGTTTGTGTTCTATTTTGAGCAATAGATTTACTTTCCTGTCAGGCCTTCAGGGATTTAGATTTTTTCTCAGTTTCATCGATAATATTATGCCTGGTTTTGTGTTTTGTACCTATCTTGAATATTAAAGTTCTAGCAATAATCAAAGTCTTACCTTTTAATGTAAAACAAGACTTTTAAAAACCCTCAAAATATTCTTTTGAGGAATTTACTGTTTAAACAAATCCTTGAAAACTTCTGTAAAGCTGGTTAACTTTCTAAATCTGGAACCCTTAACAATGAAATGATTCGAGAAATCCGAAATGAATATTTATCTGTGTTAAAGGCATAAGTTGGAAAGCTAGTCTGGATTATAATTACCGCGTCAAAGGAATTCCTGACGATACAGAATTATATTAATACCGAGGCAGACTAACAAAACTGGATAAATTGAATTCATATTTATAAGAGAGGCCAAAGTATCTGACTGTAACGTCCACAGTCAGTTTTATCTATACGACATACTTATTCCAGCAGCATTTCAAGAAGAAAAATTCAGTCCATCTATTGTAGAAAATCCAGACTCTAGGACTCAGAGTCCATTATCGATTACGTGAGTGATGTGCCGGAACAAATCCGTTTCGTTACCGAAACCGCTGTTGCCTAAATGAGCACAATTTTTTACCCGACTCGTTTTCATAGTAGCCAATTTGTTAGTGCACGCTCCGCTGGTAGATACATCATGCGAGCCTCTCAAATTCACCTCACAGCCAATTACAGCGCTTGTTATTGCTGAAAAATGTCCGACAATGCCTCAACGAGACTGTTTCGCATAGTTTTATGAATAGTTGACTGCCCGGAGTATTAAATTGGATAAAAGTTCTCCGATAGCGAAGCTTATGACTGCGTTTTTGAAATTGAAGTTGTAATACAATCTTAAAAATGTTTTTCTTTTAATTTTAAGCTGATGACCGCTTTTTGACCATCTTGTAGTAAATAGTATGACATCTTATAACGATAAGTCAAAGGTATTTCAGTTGAATTTAGAAAGTGACAATTAACCGTCTGTCTACCAATTAAGGGTCCCGTTTTTAGCATAATAGGTATTAACGTGTTTACTTGAGGAGTGAAGAAAATGGAAAGATAAGACGCCCACGCCGGTGTTGCCATGGAGCTGGTAGAGTTCGGGGAGGCAGCCCATCCCTTATTTTGTACAAACAAGTTATTTATTTCTTGGCAAAGTGTCGAAACTTGAGAAGTGTAGGGGTAGGTAGGATAGGAATTAGTCATGTCATCAGATTTTTTAGGAGTTTATGTTTATTTATTTACTTTAGTAAAAATTTCATATTATGCGGTTTCTACAATCTATGTACGCAGAGACAATGGTAAGTGCACACGTAGAATTTCACTCTTTAACTGTCCTCTACAATTTACTATTCACGGCGGGGTCTCAACTACTCTAATTGCTAAGCCCTCATAAAACTCCCAAGTTTAACTCATCTGAGACACAGTTTTAATTCTATCATGTCATCTCCCATTTTCTAGTCCCTAGGCTTCTGTGATTTGAATAATAAACTCGGTAACAAGGTCGTCTGCCACAGCAGTTTGCCCGTCTGTCCCTAGTTCAGTAATTTCCATTCCATTGCCATCTCTATCGCTAATTCCACCAAATCTAATACTATGTTCAACTCTTTCGATGCATCTCTGGTAGGGTCACATGCTGTTTTGTATTCCTCGCCCTCTCCTAAGCTGTTGTCTTGTGAATTCCAGATGAGTCCCTCATCCCCGCGACCTCGGCCCCGCCCCGCTCCTCAGGTACCGGTTTCGTATCCTTCTCTTCATTTTTAATTACATTTTTCATTTGTTTATTCATTAGTACTTCATTATACTTTCATTAATCTGTTCGTAGCGGCTTAATTTTCGTGTTTTCGTTGACAGCACGAGATGTTTTGTTGGATATATTTAGATGGAGTTTGGTTGGCGTGAAGTGTAGCGCTTTTTGAATTTGCATGAACTCGACGCGATGGTCCATGCAGTAGTACAGTTTGTGTAGTCCATGTTGGTCGACCTCCATTGGATAGAGTAAAGTATAAACAGATGCATGGTTGTCACCGCAGATACCAAAGTAACGAATACGTAACTTCTTGTTCAACGAAGGAGAAAAGAAATATTGCCGTAACAAAATTAACTCGAAACTTGGCCGACGAGCTATTACTGTCAAAAACTGTGCCGCAGAAAGTAGAATAAAATTTTATTGCCAACATCCAAATCGGTGGGTTGCCATAATAAAAATAAACGTTTTAGTCGTTACGTCAACCAGTGTTGGGAATTGAGTAAGTTAGAGAAAGCCATAATGCTAAGTTAAACACTTTTTAAAGTCAAATTAGGTTTAGTCGAAGTGGAATTGGCTCGGCTTGGCTTTTAAAGTTGCATCATCATTACTGTCTTGTTCGAGTAGGCTCTTAAAAGAGTTATAAAGGATTCCAGCTGAGCTTGCGTACCAGTGATTTATTTACATTCAAACTTCAATTTATCTTCATACGAGTGTAACTGTCTGGAAAATTCCATAAGTAGAGAACTAAGAACATTTCACGTCATTGTCTGGAGAGATTTTAATTCAAGTAATTTTGCACGTGACATAAGGCATCAAAACTTATTGATCGAGGACTTTTGTTGACCCTTAACAACCTGAATACCGTTTGTTGTTTAACCCCAAACCCCTAAATGTTACTAGTTTCATTACCCGAGATTTGAAACCTTACCTATCAGCCCTGAATTCCCATTTGCATACGATTTGTAAATATGCAAGCATTTTCTTGTGCTTGTAGTGTGACTGTCACTGGATTGTGTACTTTAATGTTATGAAGTGAAGGTTCTGTTTCATTTGTTGCAGCTGCGGCGGCGACCATATGGGGTTCGCAGGATGTGTACGTGAAGAAAGGCAGCACAATATCGTTGACGTGTTCAGTGAACGTGCACTCGTCGCCGCCTTCCACCGCCTCCATTTTATGGTAAATCTTATTGTTCGTTACATTTACGTGGACGGTGAGAATATCTAAGTTTCTGTTTGGCTGAGCTTTACTTTTAGCCTTTGAAGAGCCTTTTGAGCTTCTTATCTTGGGTTGGTCCGTGTAGACAAAAATAAATACTTAGGTCTGAATCAGAAGAATTAATAATTCTAAATAGAAGGTCTTTACAAGAAAACGAGAATTTTCAATGAAATTTGCCCTGAAATTGTCAGTCGTTCCAAAGGTCTTCTGGTAGATATCACTGACAGCGATAAGACCACCATTGCACCCATAGAATTGAGTTTTAAAGAGTTTTATAACTTTTCGTCTCGAATAAAGTATATTCTATCTATCTCTCTCTCTCTTCTAAATATACTCAACCTTTCTACCAGGTATCACGGCAACTCAGTAGTAGACTTTGACTCGCCCCGCGGGGGCATCAGTCTGGAGACGGAGAAGACTGAGGGTGGCACCACCAGCAAGCTGCTGGTGACCAAGGCTGCCCTCACGGACTCCGGCAACTACACCTGTGTGCCCAACAATGCTCATCCTGCATCTGTGTCTGTGCATGTGCTTAATGGTAAGTAGGACGATAGAGTTAGGAAGCTAATTGGAATTGACCCTTAGTTCCTTAATCACCAATATCAGATACGAGAAACACAGAACCAGTCGTTGTGGAGATGATATATTAATTATAAATGACTCGAGAGATGTTCCGCATGAGGTTGTTCTTGCGGAACATCTCTCGACTCATTATAATTAATTTAGCTTTTGTTTGGGTTCAAGTATTCATTTCGATCAGTTCCGAGGTAGTAATACTTAAAGTCTAGAAAATAACGTTTATACCAGATTGTATGATTCTATCCTCAAATTTGCCTATCTTCCGTCCAGGCGAGCACCCAGCAGCGATGCAGACGAGTAACCGAGCGTCGTCCTACCTCACGTCACAGCTGAGCTGTGCCATCGTCACCTACCTGCTGTCGTCGGCCGTCTGCAGATGATCGGCTTAACCGCAGCCGGTCAAGGGGGTCGGAGCGTTTTCTATTTAAACAGCGATGCACAGTTGCACACGGGTAACTCACATTGCATATTTGAGTTGCCCGTATACATAAGTGCAATTTAATAAACCATTCCATTTTATTGAAACACGACATTCCATTCTCGGCCTTGGAATATTACCTAATTCCTTCTTCGTTATTTTTGCAATGTTTGCTTTATAAAGGCGGAAATCTAATTTTGTAACTGAAGTTATTTGATTAGTATAATTAAATGTACAAATCCTTTTGGCATGTAATACAGTTTCAATATTGAAACAGGACTCGGATGTTGCTCTCAGTTCTCTTTTACTGTTAGCACAAATATCAGTTTATGTAGACGGACAAATTGAGTTACTTCATTTAGGTACAAGCCAAAATACTCTTTTGGACGTTAATATTATTCCAGTGGAACAAATTGTGATATGTTTACTTTTATATTACAATAACAACACAGCTCCACCCCCTCTAACGTTGTAGAGGTAATATTAAATAATATAATAGTCTTAATTTAGGAATTGTTATAAAAATAATTGTCACTTTCGCAAATTTCAATTGTTGATTGTAATGTTACTCGGCAGTATTATTTATTTTAAACAAATGAAATATAATTTCGTTAAACTCGTTTAATAATGCTCAGTTAATGTTATTATTTTGGAAAAATAATAGGTAATTTTGTTGACGAATTATTATTTAAGAAACAAGTGAATGTAAAACATTTTTTGTAAATAAAGTAAACTATACGTAATAATGTAGAATAAATAAAGTTTATATCAGATTGCATTGTAAATATTTCGTATTGTTGTAAATACAAAATAAACGAGTTTAATACTTAAGGTTGGATATTATACATAGTACTAGTCGTTCTACCATTCGAGTGGTGAAAAACTGTTTTCCTTATTTTGTTCTTAGAACAACCTATTTAAAACATAATTAAGCCTCTTTTCGTCAGGAACGGGAAATTTTAAATATTATCCAAGACTGTTTGTATTTCATTAGTTTACACCGATTTCAAAAAAAGGAGGAGGTTCTCAATTCAGTTGTATTGTTTTGTTATATTCATGACCATACTGAAAGGATATACATTCCGATTGTTCCCATAAAAAAATCATCAAATCGGTTCGGTAGTATGGTTTTTGAATCAAAATAGCTGCAGAAAACAGAAAATATATCATCCAAGTATACGAAATTACACCTTCCTCTTGAGGGAGGCCTGTGCCCAGCAGTGGACGTCTTTCGGCTGATGATGAAACGGAATTGCGTGTTTTGCTTTCCTGTGACTTTCCAGTGGTGTTGTTAGGTGTGGGGTACCACTAGAAAGTGAAAAATTAAAAACTTTTTTACAATAAAATACAACCGACTTCTAAATAAAAAAAAACACTACAAAATATAAATAACTTTAATTTCGGAAGTCGGTGTTAAAATACGAATAAGCAACCAAAAACATTGTTTGTAAAAAAGTTTTATTGGGAAGGTTTCTGCGTAATATGTCACTGTAAGCGTGATTTCTAGAAAATATTTATTTATTACCTTTGTATTTTGAGATAACATGATTTATCAATTTTAAGCTTGCATATCGGGAACTGATTAATCCGTTTTACTTAAAATAATATTATGTACACTCCATGTTTCTTTTTTTTTGTAAAACATTCCAACTTTTAACATCACCATTAATGTTTATAAAATTCGTTAAAATAACACTTTTAACTCTGTGTACATGAACATAAAGATTGGAGTATTTATCCTTAAGCAGAGTGTGCACTGATTGTTTAAAGTACGCAGCGTGTTCCGTGAAGTAAAGACTGTTTGACGCAAACAAAACTTGACTTCTTCCCTCCCCCCCCCCGGGGTCCCCGACTATACGTGATTCACCTGTGGGTGTTGCAGTGTCAAATAACTTTGTGTTGAGAATTCCAAACAGGCAACTTGGGCAACAAGCCTACGGGGAAACTTCGCCTCCACACGCGTATGCAAGCTGTACAGACTCACCTTTATATAAAACTTTTTCTCTTCATGTAATGAAACATTGCAAACATCCATATTCCTGATGACAAGAGGTTTCAAACTGTAATTACTAGGAATAACGACAAATAATTATTAAGAATCTATTGACTGTTTTCCACTATAAAACTTTTATGTATAAACTGAATTTCCATCGCAGGTACTAGAATTTAATTTCCATGTTAATCTAGATCCGTACAGAGTCAATTTACGCTGCGTATCACGAGACTTATTAGGTTTACGGCGCAGAGTAAATTTGGGGTTATTTAAGGCGGAGTAAGGAGTGTCTAATTGATTCCCGCCAGCTCGTTACTCACGCGTACATTGCGCTCTGCTACTCTAGACCAGTCCCTCGACACCGCCAACTGTTGACTTTTTCCATCTTCTTGTATACTTGTAAAGTAGTTAATACTGAAATATTGCGATAGTACGGTAGCAGAAATATACCTAGCTATGTTCCTTTAAATAAAGCGTAGTATGATGTTATTAAATGTAATTCGACGACTTATTTGTACGGTTGAGAGGAAAGGATGTTTATAATAGTGGGTACTCGTGTGAGTACCCGACAACTGAAATGTGAAGGGTTCATTTTGTTTCTTTTGTATCTTGTACATAAATTGTAATAAGAAAAAAGGGAGTATTAATAAATATTATTAAAAATTCAGCATTTTATTTATTCGACAACACGAGACCATTAGTAACGGGATACCAATCCGAATGAAACACAAATATCTGTGAACATAATTTAGAATGATACAAATTGATGTTTCGAAATGCAAAATAATGAAATGTGGGGTGCCATATCGGTTATATCATATCAAGTGGAAACGATATTTTAATATTATTTTTTGCATTCAAACGAAAATGTCTTAACATGTAAACGCAAAATGAAATCAAATACGCCGCATATGGAGCACCCACATGAACATCTTATCTGCCTTGTCATAATAAGATCGCATTAAAACCAACTCAGGAAAAGCGATTTAGTACGAGAATAAGCAGAAATATATCTTTACTCTTTTGAAGTGGAGTGCCAATCTTGGAAATTATATTTTTTCCTTTCATAATCTTGCTAAGTAGAATATTTTCTTTAGGAGGATTAAAATCGCAGGATATATGTATCAACGGGTACCTGTTTAAGCCGTAGCGTCGTCTGGATGTGATGACATACGCGCGTGTGTTCAGGCGGACAAGCGAACGCGCGGGCGCGCGGGGGTTGGATTAGTCGCGACTCCGCGAGGCTACACCGCGCTTTATTTCACTCTGTTGAAATTTTTATACGAGTCTCGTAATCTCGGTACACGGGATTTTTGGATTTAATTTGGTGAACTCGACAAAAATAAGACGTACCTACATGTTTTTTTTTAAATTATAACCCTGTCATAATATGAACGTTTTAATTACAAGTGTAATTCTAACAAAACGCATTACAGACTTCAAGCTTTTCGTAGACAATCAATGATCAAATGTATAGTTTAAGTACCAATAATACCTAACTAACCAAAATGGTCCACCAAATGAATTTCAGTTCAAAATCAAATCCAGTATCCTGTCCGTAGCTCCACATTGATTTATCCCCACGAGTGGCCAGCAATAGACAAACGTACAAATAATTCCGGCTCGGCCGCTATCGGAATGTCCGAGCGAATAAACATGGCTTGTTCGCACAAGATTGCACAAGACTCCGGCCGCCGCACAAAGACTAGTCATCTGCAGTATGAATGAGACAAGCTGTGGAACACAACCGTAGGTACTTAGGTTGTGTTCCACAGCTTATATAAAACATCGAGCCTTAGATAGTAATCAACACAGCAGTGAAATGGGCCTCAATCTCGCTTAATGGAAGCGATACAAGACAATTAAGGAAAATAAAATCTCGTATTCAAAAGTAAAAAGTCATTATGATTGGCATGAATTGCTAAAAGCTTAGTTAATAATGTTATGCCATGATATTAACGAACTAGCCTTTTCAGTTAACGGCGCCGTCCAGCAGCTTTAATGACATCCAGCGAATTCGTCTAATATAACATTTAATTAACGGGCTGGCAGATGCTTAGGCCATTCATAGAATAGCGAAACTATGTGACGAAAATATATTTCTGGCATAGCCATATTGTAAAATTGGTCATTTCATGTAATTTTAAACTAATATTTCTGTATGTAGGGTTATATTTATCATTTTAACCTAACCTATTCGTGTCGGGGTGCCCCAAGTTCTCTGTTATCTAAGTTCCCAAATTACTTAGCTAGACAAGTCATTAAACGATATCGATCCAAGTCTAACTGTTCAATTAGATGACGGAATGTCACTTAAGCTGCTGATTAAACAGCGCCGTTCAATAAAAAGGCTAGGCTACTAATCAAACGGCTGATTGACCTAGTTGAATCTGAGACAAACACAACCAAAGAGATTTCATTCAAAAGAATGCAGTCCGATATTTTAACAGTACTAATACAAACATGCGAATATAATAGTTATTAATATGCGTAAAATTAAATATATCAACAGTTACTATATGAGCGTGTTCGTAGCTCAGTAAACAGTATAAAGTAATTTACTGTAATCAACAGCACCAGTTACGTAGCGCTCTATAGCTAGTCTTCATACTGCCAGTGGCACAGCAAGCTCGGAAGTGCACAGAAGCGGGTGCGATTGATGAAACGTTCGGCGATTGTGCTTACCAGGTATTTAGTTGTTCTCTACTTTGTACACCGTTAGTTTGCGATAGATAGCTACCTACCAACCTACGAGCAAGTCACTGTCATAGAAGTTTAGTTGTGATAATTGTTGTACTATGTTCTTGGAAACGCCATCTACAAAAAAAAAAACGTTTTTACAAAAAAAAAACAACTGACTTCAAATAAAAAAAAAAAACACTACAAAGCATAAAATAACTTTGATTTCGGAAGTTGGTTTTTGGTTGTTTCTTCGTATTTTAATACCCAAAAAAAAATACAACCCAATTGAGAAGCTCCTCCTTTTTTTGAAGTCGGTTAAAAATGACGCAAATGAGCCACACAAAACTTGTTAAGCCATGTTATAACATTTTACAATATAACATTAAGTAAGTTAAAGTTCTATGGAAAACTCATTTTCTTTGTCATGTAACCGAAGAGTTCATAAACTTAAAATCGCAGCTGTGTGAAAGAAAACTTAAGTACACTGTTCTTTTTGCTAAATGCGTCCAAAAGAAGATTCAAGTACCTGCATTATAAAAATATTTTATCTTATTCCACCTGAACGAATTGAGAAACTACTACGCCGTGCTTGCATTGAATCGAAAGAAAGAAAAACCAATAAAATTTACAAGTACACGTTAGTATATAAAAAGTAAGATCGAATTCATAAATACTGCTCTTTGTCCGAAATACGTAGCTTTTAAACTGTCATATATAAAATTCAAATACTTAACTCTATTGCTAACTAGACTTTTTCTTGTAGTTTTGGTCCCGCAGACAGTGCGTTTAGTTTTGGTCCCGCAGACAGTGCGTTTAGTTTTGGTCCCGCAGACAGTGCGTTTAGTTTTGGTCCCGCAGACAGTGCGTTTAGTTTTGGTCGCAGACAGTGCGTTTAGTTTTGGTCCCGCAGACAGTGCGTTTAGTTTTTAGAAACAATTTTACCTCTGATTTTTGTCGTTATTTTTTATGTTGATCATTTTTATTTTTAACTAGCTGCCGTCCGCGGCTCCGCCCGCTTGAATGTCGAAAATTATCCCAAGGGAACATACTCCCAGGATAAAAACTATCCTATGTCCTTTCCTGGGACTCAAACAATCTCTATACTAAATTTAATCTAAATCGGACCAGCCGTTTGCGCGTGAAGAAGTAACAAACATACACACACTCACAAACTTTCGCCTTTATAATATGAGTGTGATGTAGTGTGATAAAAAAAAAACAAACTATCTAAGTATAACTTAAAAAATTGTTCCGCATCGCTGTCGACTGGAAGTGTACCCAAATGACTAGCAGCGCTGCCACGATGTATGGCAAAGGTTACCTATCCTCTGCCCAAAGTTCTACCTTTTGAACGCCAGAACATAAACGCATCGGCGTGCCCCCGACGCCAAGCCGCTAAATCGCCGTACTTTTTGTCACATATTTGTGACGTTTGGCGTACAGGGCACGCGCTTGCCTGTCGTGTATACGTGACAATGACGTTCAAAAGGTTAAAGAGTGCATGAGTACCCGGACCCCACAGTCCAAGAGTACAACCCCAAACAACATGCAAATTTTACTTGAGATAACATTTTTTTTTTCCAACCTTAAAATCACAATCACTGTTGTGTTTCATCTACCGCTAAATCACACTATCATAATATTTTCGCTACACTATACCGTTGAAGTTGATACATTTGCTAGATATTTCACAGTAAAAATACCAGCGTATAACACGATGCTAACTTTAGTTGCAAACTGCGCGGTTTAGCGCAACGCCTGCTAAACTTGCCGTGCAATATCATAACTTTGGCTCCAAGGCTATGTAGTAACGTTTACCATTCGTACGTAAATCGAGGGTTATTCAACTTTTATCTTCGTTCTTAAATACAATGTACCTACTTGTGTTGTATTGTATAAGTTTATGGAAACTTGAAATCTAGAAACTAAAGGATCGGAAAGTCGTTGGTGACATCGTTTTTTATTGTATTAGAGTGGTTTTTCATCTTTAATTTGATTTCGTTTGTATTTTAGGGTTCCGTATCTCAGCCGGAAAAAACAGAACCCTTATAGGGTCACTTTGTTGTCCTTCTGTCAAGACTCTTTTTCTCAGGAAAAAGTGGAAGAATCAAGCTCAAATCAGTATCAAATACTCAGGTTTGCTATTCCTTGCAAGCAGTGAAAAAATCAAAATTCCAAGTCAACGCAATTTAACCTTCAAGCGGTCGCGCGGCGTCGAATCGACCGCACTGGATACATTTTCATTCATAATATCAAGATTTCTAGTCACAAGTATTTCTCGTTTCAAGTAGCCTGTCATTAGTTCAATACGCATAAAAACTACTGCACTCCCTCCTTCTCCGAGCCTCCAGAAGGGAACAGAATGCATATGTTTAAGTGGCGGCGTAGGCGTCGAAACGACTACACGCGCCTGATTGTAATTTTTACCTTGACGATACGACTATTTCTGAAGTAATCTAGACTAGAGTTGATAATAAACAACGATACCAATTATTAGATCGTATTATAGCTAGTAAAAATTAAAAACATCTAAGTAAAACAACAAAACTCTCGAAGGAGAGACCTTTTTGGTTGGG
>NDFZ01005326.1:463256-545748 GCA_002192655.3 Mamestra configurata
TTAACCTTCAAGCGGTCGCGCGGCGTCGAATCGACCGCACTGGATACATTTTCATTCATAATATCAAGATTTCTAGTCACAAGTATTTCTCGTTTCTAGTAGCCTGTCATTAGTTCAATACGCATAAAAACTACTGCACTCCCTCCTTCTCCGAGCCTCCAGAAGGGAACAGAATGCATATGTTTAAGTGGCGGCGTAGGCGTCGAAACGACTACACGCGCCTGATTGTAATTTTTACCTTGACGATACGACTATTTCTGAAGTAATCTAGACTAGAGTTGATAATAAACAACGATACCAATTATTAGATCGTATTAATAATACGCTAGTAAAAATTAAAAACATCTAAATAAAACAACAAAACTCTCGAAGGAGAGACCTTTTTGGTTGGGCGTGCATACTATGTTAGTGTTGTCCTTTATTCAAAGAAAATGGTTTATTTTATTATTTTGTTTTAAAATCAAAACTATTTGGTTTCTAGCTCAAAAATAGATAATTTAAGAATAAAAATAACAAATGAGTTTCAATTAATCGGTGTTCTAAATCCCTGAAATCTTCCGTAGGTCATTTCGATTACGCGGAACCGCTGCCGTTTCAAATAACCACGCGCCCGCTTGAGGGTTAAAGATAAGGCCGCTTATGCTCTGCTTATGGCACATGTTTTGACGCTCTCAAGGGAATCAAAACCTATAGGGTCCCGTTGACAAAGAATCATGAAATTTGGCAAGAAGCAAAGTCTTACAGCACAAGTAAAGGAACAAGTCTGAAAATTTAAAATTAGTAATTTGATCACAAAAAAAAAACATTTTGCGGTTACAAACTTATAGGTAATTGCAGCTGCAGAAGTGATCGTTTCGACGAAAAGAATTTTCTTTTCCAAAGAACTTCCTCCTGCAACTTCTGAGAACCCCAAGAGATCTGCTAAAAGAATATTGATTCAAACTTAAATGAAACAGCTAGGTTTGTTACCTGATATTATGTGAGCTATTTCATTTTTAGTCGTAAACAACTTATTTACGGAGTAATACCTAAAGTAAATGTGTGGCTAGACATTTAATCGGCAAGAAAAATAGCTGCCAACTGACCTTTCAATAAAAAAATCAGCTAAAAGACTTTCCTAAAAAGATTTCCTCCGGGACATTACATGCTTAGTCATTTCAAAAGAACAAAAATACGTCACATCCCACAATCCCCGATAAACTCCGATTATTTACTCCATCAAATGCGATCAGGGAACAAACAGGCTAACCCGAATATAACCGCGTTACACAACAATCCCTAAAGCGATGTGAGTGTTTGCCGTCGCGTCGCCTCGCGGGGTAATCAGCCGCGGGGAAGATTTAGCTGATGACGTAGTGATGTGCTGGATGTAGGAGCGTCAGATACGATGTGTGACGTCAGAGGGAGGATGTTTGGATAGTTTAATATTTGTTTGACTGATTGCGCTTTGTGATTGAGTATAGTTACATAATGAGGAGAGTATTTTAAAAAAGTGACTGTATCAGAGATGATGATTTGCAGTTGATGCCTGATTAGTACAGTCGGTATTATAAAGGTGAGGTAACAATACACCATCTTGCATATCTTGCCTTGGTGAGGTACGATGTCATAAAAACATCATGGGCATAGCGTGAAGCCAGTTGTGTCATTATTCCACTATCAGCACTTCAGCAACAAACACAATCACACTTAAAACATATATATGAGATTTATTTAATTAAATATTAGTCCAATTTATTTACGGTTATACATACGGTTATACTATTACAAAAAATTGCAACTTTTATTATGACATTACAAAGTTACAAATACACTTAGCTTTAGTTATTTTCTATGGGGTTAGTGCGAAAATTTTATCTAATCAGTTAATATATATAATAATAATATATATATATTTTTTAGCGTATTGCGTCCCTCTGTAGGGCAAAGGCCTCCCTTTCTTCCTTCCATTCTTCCCGGCTCTGGGCAAGTGTGGACCAGTCCAGTCGATAGGCGTCAAGCTCGTCCCACCATCGCCTGGGTCTGCCGCGATGCCGCCGGACATTTTGTGGGTGGTTGCTAGGTTAATAAATAATATGTAATTATTGTACACCTATTATATGATGTCATATAATAACTATCTTTCACTTCAAAATACAAAAGACCTTATGTTTACCAATACCACATGACCACATGAGGATTTAAAGTACAATGTTTATTTTCTGAGACCGCAAATAACCACCCTTAGGGTAATAAGAGGCCACAGACTGCAAGAAGTCCTACGAACAAATAGATTAGCGGACATAAACACTCACTATTTATATATAGATTCAATGGACAGACTGCCATAGAGATAGTCTGTGGTTGTACGTGTGGGATATTGGGCTTGTTCACAGACGATTGGATGCACTTCAAAGGGTTCGAGAAGGTCTAATTTGCACTAAGAAATAGTAGGTGACAGTGGTTCAGGTAGGTAGGTGTGCAAATTTAGTGAGTGCAGGCTATATACTCGTATCACCACCTGTACGTAAAGCCTAACAGTTATTTTTCTAAGGTACTACAAGCTCAGAAGGAAAAACTCTAAGGTGTTGCTCAGCTTCATTATATTGGTAACGGGCAAGCGTTAGCATTTTTCAAAAGTGCTGATCCTCCACACGGGTTGAATAATAATTGATTTGAATTTGTCCAGATTTTTTTTTAAACGTTGCCCCACGCTAGGATTGCTCCTGTATCGTGGGTGCGTTTACAAACATACAAAGTCACATGCACAAACAGCCAGACCCGGAAAAACTATCTGTAGGCCATACTCATATTTGTTCCGTACGGGAAAGAACCACTGCGCCAACCTTGCAGTTTTGAATGAGATCACTTCAGTTAGTTTCACCAAGCCAAACTTAAGAAATCGACTCTGCCGAAGCAGTTCAAAAAAGCCTTCTAAACCGTTAAGTTCAGTCAGCTGATCGATTGAACAACTTAAAATAAACGTCATCAATCAACTGCGAGGAGTTTCCATTTCCTCCTGAACAGACGTCCCTAACGAGGTTTCGAGAATTTTTCCAACAAATATACGAATTTGCGAGAATTCGGCCATGTCAGCGCTTTGGGCGCTACTTCTCGACGAATAAGATCAAAGACAATCAGATTTCTAGGTATTGAAGTAACCTTTTTTTGTACAAATACGTATATAAAAGCAACGGTTTATTTTTTATCATAATGTCACACAGAGATCAATCAATTTACCTTGCCATATCGCCATATCCATACGAATATTATAAACGGGAAAATAACTCCGTCTGTCTGTCACCTCTTCACGTCTACTCGGCTGAACGGATTTGGATGCCTTGGAGATGCCACATATATATTTCTATTTTGGAATATTTGTAACAAATATTAGTACGGATGTCAGACGGGCGAAAGCTTGTTTATTGTAATATAAGGTCTTCACTTTCCATCAGACGCAGGTTCTCACCGGACATTGCGCCCGGAGGACATGGTGGAGCATACGTTGAAGGTCTGCCTTGCATGGACGGAGCACTGCCGTGTCGTCGTCGAGGCGATCGGCGGCGGCGACCTCTCGCTTCGGGCCCTGGTTCAATCCATGGTCCGGAGCAAGGAGGCATGGGAAGCGCTCACCTCCTTCTGCGAAGCAGTAATGCTAGCGAAGGAGCAGGCAGACGTGAGGGAGAGGATAACCTCACACCCAAGCTGCCGCAACAGATACGCCCCGGACGTCGGGAGTCGCAGGGCGATTCCCGGCCACCGTAGGTGCGGGCCTGCGGACTTCGTCCGATCGAAAACAGGGCCTGGTCGACGGCACGTTGTGTTCCACGCGCGTCTCAGAGAGATGTCAAAATAGAAGGGCCCGCTAGGGAAAGAACCAGCCAGGGTTGCGGAATCTGTTCGAAAGAGTCACCGCGGCCCTGGAACGCAAAAGTCTTTTGGAGGAACACGGATGGGTTTTAGTCAGTAAGAGTCTGACACGCCCTTTCACTCCACCCAGAATAGAATAGAATAGAATAGAATAGAATATATTTTTATTGTAAAACATGAGTATACATCATAATATGTGCAAGGTCTTATAATAATGGTTAGATCTGCATGTTTTGCCATTTATGGCGTACAAAAACAACATAATATTTGGTTTAAAATAACCACAAAAGATTGAGTCTAAACAACAAAAACATTTTTTTTTCCATCGTAATACTACTTAAAAAGAAGAACATGTACAGATTAGGTTTTATAGATTTAAGATTCAATTTTTTTTTTAAATGTCGTAACTGCAGAAAAAATACAATTAATTAATTTCGTTCATTTAAGAAATCCGATATGGTATAATAGCATTTATTAACAAGATATTTTTTTAAATGTATTTTAAATAGAGCAGTAGGCATTTGTCTAATAGGTTTTGGGATTTTATTATAAATCATTGGTGCTAAACAAAAAATGCTTTTTCGCATTAAGGCCGTGGTTGACCTTGGTACACATAATTTATTGTTATCCCGTCGATTACGAATAGATACGTCTGATAGTTTCTTGAATAGGTTGGGATTGGTTTGTACAAAATTTGCTATTTCATAAATAAATAAGGACGGCAGACTTAAAATTTTATACTTTATGAAATACTGTTTGCAACTATCAGTTATTTTCAAGCCAAACATAGCCCTAATACATCTTTTTTGTGACCTAAAAATAATTTCTCTATTTGTACAGTTTCCCCAAAATAAAACTCCAAACCTCAATATCGAGCCGACTATACCATGGTAGGCAGTTATAAGGGCATCCGTACCTATGATAGGTTTTAGTTTATAGAGAGCATAGGCAGAAGAACATATTTTTTTATTTAATTCTTCTGTGTGTGCTTTCCAGTTCAGACGATTGTCAATGATTAGGCCCAAAAATTTAGCTGTATCCACCTTTTCAATAACGGTCGATTTGTATTGAACATTAACATTCGGTGCTTCTAAGCGTTGACTGAAGAACATAATTTTTGTTTTCTCTAGGTTGATCTTTAAATTATTGTTATCTAACCAGTTAATTATTGAATTGATTGTATTATTAATTTCCGATTCATACGTATCTTTATTTATACAATCAATAGTGACTGTACTGTCATCAGCAAAAAGTGATACTGGATATTTAGTTACTAGTGGCAAGTCATTTATATAGATTATAAATAATAAAGGACCCAATACGCTCCCTTGTGGGACTCCATATTTAACTGTACGTTTTTTAGATGAATAAGTTTCTTCTTTTTTGGTATTAATGTTCACTTTAGATATTTCTGTATACTGTTTACGATCCTTTAGATATGATTCTATGAGATTTAATATATTGCCTCTAATGCCATAAGCTTCTAGTTTACGAAGAAGAATGTCATGATTAACATAATCGAAGGCCTGGGTCATGTCACAGTAAATGGTACATACCGGCGTCCTTTTATCCACATTACCCATCACGTTATTTATAAAATCAAAAACAGCCATGTTTTTCGTTTTATTTTTGCGGAAACCTTTCTGGTTTTCCGAAAGAATATTATATTTTTCCAGATATTTATAAATTTGATTATATATGTACTTTTCAAAAATTTTAGAAATTATAGGAATAAGTGCAATTGGTCTGTAACAGTTCATATTCAGCTTGTTGTCTTTTTTGAAGATGGGTTTAATGATAGAAGTTTTGAGACTTTCCGGGTATGAGCCAGTGGTAATACACATGTTAATAATATGGCTTAGGTGGTCACAGATATAATAAGCGATATACTTAAGGACTTTAGTAGAGATCCCATCATATCCAACACTTGTAGTATTTTTAAGCGATTTTATAATTTGAAGTATGTCATATGGAGTACTTGGTGCCATGAACATAGATTGGCTCGATTTAGGAATATTTACAGTTACATTCTTACCAGCGTCTGGTATCGGTTCTATCTTTTCTATAAAGAAATTGTTAAAGGCATTCGCAAGTTCGTATGGCTTGGTTATAATTTTGTGATTTGTTTCCATGGAAGTGATACTATTCTTTGGTAAATTCAGTTTAGATTTATTTATGATCGCCCATGTGGCTTTAGATTTATTAGAGGATGATTTTATTTTGTGATTATTTTGTGCACGTTGCGTTAAATTAATTATGTTTTTATATAGTTTAGAGTATTTTTTAAATTTATTTTATTTACTTCATTACGATTTAACCTATTGTTCCACATAAGCTCTCTCTTTTTTTTACTACAGATTTTAATGCCTCGTGATACCCACCTAGGTTTTAGTTTGGCTCTTATTGTAACGTTTTGGAAAGGAAAGCATAAGTTATACAGCATCATAAAAGATTCAAAAAATGCACTGTATGCTGTGTTAGGATTATTTGTATTATAGATTTCAGAAAAAGAAAAACAGAACGGAAGAAGTTAATTGATGACGTCCCATCCTTAAAAAAAAGGCCATGATACATAATTTTCTCATGTTAGAGCTTAAGGCAGATATCACACTGGCGATTTTCGAGCGAGTTCAAAGCGATGCGAGTGCAAAACGAGCTCGCAGCGAGTTCGCAACGAACATGCCACGAAAACGCGGCGGGCGCGCAGCCGTACAAAATGGCGTCGAAAGTGCTATTCGCGGCGAGCTCGCTGCGCATTCGCCTCGCTTTGGACTCGCTTGCAAATCGCCAGTATGATAGGCCCTAAAACCGTACCGTTTTCAAACGTTGCAAAGACTGCCCAGTGCTCACCCATTAAAACGAGCTAAAGCATAATGAAGAGACACATCCATAATTCGATGGAAGGTACAACACGCGGACAAGGGGAGTAAACAAACAGCTCAAAAGCAGCCCGGATGCCGCGGCTTTCTGGCCGCGAGTGTGCCCGACTCTCTAAATTGTGCTCGCTACACTACCGGACCTCGCAGAATGCCAAACGAAAAAGTTCTACCTTTTTTAGCAGTCCAAACACAAATGTAATAATTTCGAAAAAGGGCGATTTAATTTTCTTCTTAACGGGTTAAATTTTAATAAATCTGCGTGTGGTTGTGGCGGTGATTTTTTATTTTTGCGGTGTTGCCGGTGCGGAAAACGTTTTTGATGGCAAATGTGTCGCTGAGCCACTTACTGACAGCGTCATGGCAACATCGTGTTGTGGATATTGTTTAAATTATGAACAGCTAAAATGGGTTAAAAATTACACCGCGTGTGCATACATATTACCTGCGAATTTGTAGGTAATATATTAACGTAAGTTAACAACTTCAAGACTGTTGAGACTCCTATGGGACCTCTTCATATTTGAGAATACTTTGGAATTCGGTTTATTAACTTTGGTTGGTTTGTGGTTACAAGAAAATACAACGACATTTTTGCAGAAAGTCCTCAAGTAATTACGGTAAGTGTAATTCAGTCGCGGCTCTGAGTCAGGTGTAATGATCACGAACAAAAAAGTGGAAAGCCAATTATTTCCCAAAAATAATAAGCACACTATTTATTTTTCTTTGCTAAACCAAAAGGTTAACTAAGAAATAAAGAGGCCACGTAACACGCACAGTCCGTGTGCTTATAAAAAATAAATAAAGTAATATTACAGTTGCCGGCCCGTAAATAAGGATTATTAGGTCGGATAAAAAAGTGCGGGCGCCATTAGCACTGAAAATCACAGAACAGTGAGCTCATTCACATTATCCTTATACTTCATGTTGTAATTTGGAGAATTACCCAAAATACCCGTTATTACAGTACCGACACTAAGGTTAGGGGCTCTACAGACGGGACGGAGCGGAACGCTGCGAAAATCTTCATTTTTACCTACTTTGGTCAGGCCTGCGACTAAAATATTTGTACAATTTTAAACTGGCGTATAGATACGCGACGGTAATACAGCAGATAGAAGATATAATTTTTAACATCTCAAATCTTAAACTAAACGTTATGAAAATGTAGCCAAACGCCCAATACTCAAAAGAGGTTCTTCAGCTTTAAAATGTTTTTATTCGTCTTAATTCGCACCAATTAAATGATTATTAAATTAGAGATTTCACTCACTCCCGGCATTTGTTCTTAAAAGTCGTTTGGCTAACTCTAATTTTACTTTAAAAAGCTTTTTCCGAAATGGCTCAGTTACAGTTACAGATATTTTTTATTAAAAAGTATTTATTCTATAATTTTGAAAACGCTGCAAATTGCAGCCAAAAACCAGGAAGCACGTTAAAAATGTACCCGTAACAAGATTAATGTCAAACGGTAGGCATTTTTGCAGTTTGTTTCAGGATATATTGGCGGAAGTTTTTCAACATGGACACTTGATGGATTAGTGTCCAGCGCTGCGTCGGCTTTGCGATCGTGTCGATAACGCGTCGATGTTGGTGCGACGATCGACTTGTGCGGAAACAAATCGAAAACTATTAAATATTGTGAGTTTTGCAGACGTGTAAAAATCACAGGAAAGAAACGTCTTTTTTGGAACCACTTGAAAGACAACAGTCAGATCTCAAAAGAAAATTAACCGCTGAAATTGACATTGAATTCTATTATATTATTATTTAGCATTACAATTGTAAATACTCAAGGTTAACTCGTTGTAATTTTATGATCCAAATAAAATATACAGCAAAACAAAAATGTTCCGCATGATCATTTCGATAACACATGAAAGCATCTTCCTTCCTAATTCTCAAAGATATTCGATTACCCTACATAGTACCCGTATCGAGGAGTCCGTTGCGGAAATGTAATCAAACTGACCAGGCCCTGAGCGAGCAGGACAAAAAGGTCACTTAGCCATGATCAGAGCCAAGGTCGACAGCCGTAAGTGGGTCCAAGCTTTTTGCTTCAACGGTACATTAGGGATCATAATTTTTTGTAGGGATGTTAATATAATTTACGATACTGCAACAAAATACTGTGGTTACAACTGAATATGAACTTCCTCATGGAATACAAGTTTATTGAACGTTGCTACAATATTTGTAATATTGCTAAGCAGGCAAATAGTTTATCAAATTAGATTGAGATTCCCGCTGTTATTTTTCTTGATTTAACTCCTTAACTACTAACCAAACTAATGAGAAGTTGAGACAGCTAAAAGCTAGATTTAAAACAAAGCTATAAGAAATAGAAGTTCCAGCTAGACAAAGTGAGATAGTCGATTATAGATATCGATTGTCGAAAAGTCAGACTGTTAGGGATCGGTCAAGCGACATTTCGGTAGCCCATGTCAATCCCATATATTTTGACAATCGCTCTCGCTTACTGAATATCTCATATTCTAGAGCCTTCGCAACTTACCAGTCACCATCATAACAAAAAAGGGTGGAACACACTTCCCAAGAGTCAGTCGTCAAAATATCGCACCAAAATTCAACGCACGTCACCGTTCGTCTGTAACACCTTAGCCCGCGATCGCACTCGTCGGGCTCGAGTCACGCAATCCAGCCATCTCGTCTAGCCATTGTTCTGCTGCCTAATTATTACCGACAACTGACGGCTATCGCTCCTGACAACACCACTTACAATTATTCGGGGCTGGGGTACTGTACCCCGCTTTTTGGTGGAATTTTGGGATATTCGAGGGCATTTGGACCTTCAAAAGCCTATTTGGGGGATTTTTTTCTGATTCAGCTAAATGATAATAAGCTTGGCTAGTGATGATTCAATGATTCGCTGATTTTGTGCCGCGATGCGCGAGAGGCTTGGATGTATTTTTTTTAATTACTTAGTTAATGATGAGTTAACATGGGGAAAAGATGTCAATTACCATTTATCCGTGCTTTTATCGATAAATTTTTCTAAGTCATTTCATCTTCTTCAAACGGCCACACTCGGGGTGCCCTATCATCATATCAGCCGAAAGACGTTCTGTTCTGGACATAAGCCTCCCCCAAGTATCGTCACAACAACTGGTCCTGTGCGTCTCGCATCCATCGGCTGCCCGCGACCCTCACCAGGTCATCGGTCCACCTTGTGTGAGGCCAACGCTGCGTCTTCCGATACGCGGTCGCCACTTCAAAACTTTTCGGCCCCATCGGCTATCTGTTCTGCGAGCAATGTGCCCTGCCCACTGCCACTTCAGATTGGCGATCCTTCGGGTTATGTCGGTTACCTTGGTTGCCCTAGTTCCCTCAAACCTCTCTGTTCTGAGCTGTCAAAACTATGTCTGAGCGTAACATACGTAATAGTTTATAGTACAGCGAAACGTTCAGCCATTTGACTAGCCCTAATTTTTTATTTTACCCAAAAATGTGAAATAACGTCCTATTTAGTGCCGGGAACAACACGGTACTAAATTATTCTTTCCCGTCATGAAAACGAGCAATAAAAAGCAATCTAAATAATCTTTTGACAGCTTAATTTAACACCTCCATACACATTACTACCCTTCGAACATAAAATCATCTTTTATAAACAAAAATTGATTCGTCATAAACACCACGCGATGCCTTTAAAAACCAATAAAAAGCATCGTATACACCCCAGAACACATAATCAAAACCGCGGCTATAATAGTAAATCACATAAGCGCTCTTAAAGGTATATAACATAAAGATGATTATGGCATATCAAATGTAATGCACCAATCATAATTTCTTTATCGTCGGATCTGAATAACAAGTGATGGTGTTCAATATGTATGTAGTGTTCGTTTACAGGGTGATGCTAAAAGTGATTTATAACAAGCAGGGGTGCTGACTGGATAGGTTTACAGGAAATCACAAAATATTTTTCACATGATAGTTACGTGTATAAATAAACTGTTTTTCATGGTTTTCATTCTTCCTTCCTTGTGAACGTTTTCCTGGGTCATTATCAAGGCCAAGTTTTTGAAGAAAACAAGTTTATCATTTACCTCTATGTTACTATCAGTCGAATCTTGAGATCGATAGTTCACCCATTTTCCTTAATCCAATTGAGTAGGCCTCTCCGCAAACGTTTAGTTCTGAGAATCGTACATATATAGTCTGTCATTTGTAAAAGTCTTTGGAAATACTGATCCGGTTACAATTCTTTCACCAATAGAAAGTGAGTGCCCTGTAGTGCAAGGCTACTTTTTTTCACGGTATGCACGTTTTTACAGATTACGCAGTTAGAGCAAAGCCAAGGGTGACAACTAGTTAAATAATTCAACAATATCATGTGGGTTTAATCATTCAGATAATGTAGCTTGTTTTTAAGTTATCCTAACTAATATTATAAATACGAAAGTGAGTTTAATTGTTCGTTTATTTGTTTGTTTGTTACCTCTTCACGTGTTAACGGCTGAACGAATTTGAATGAAACTTGGCACAAATGTTTGGTAGACCCTGGTAGACCATGTTCTAGAATAAAACATAGGATACTCTTATCCCTGGAGTATGTTCCCTTGGGATAGTTTCTGGCGAAGCCGGTGGTGGAAGCTAAGATCTACGATATTTAAATCTTACTTTCCCTGCGTATTTTCCGTGTAGGTTCCGTCTATTTTCCTTGATGCTACAACTACATAATACTAACACTTGCCACGTACACTATAAACGTGTCCCTGATGTCCATTGTCGCTTGCTTTCACTTGTGTGGACATACCATGAAGTTACTACAGCTGTGAGGTTTATACTCTTGTTATTTTTCGAAAGCTCGCTTTGATACTGTCAGAGGTTATCTGATTATGTGAGTAAAGGGAACCTTTATTGATACTTTGGTATGATAGCTTTACATTTTCACAATATTGTGGGTATATACTTTCACTATGCGTTATTCCCTGCCACGGTCTGTGTTTCCCGATAGCTACAAGAGTGAATAGATTATTTCTAGACAAGCGAGCATCGTTTTCCATCAGGTGAGATTGTGGTCAAAAGCCAGCTTAAAAATAATAACAAAAGAGTTAGTTTAAACCGCGTCAAAGACTTGGTTTATCCAAAAAAACTAAAATCTCAAAAATACGTGGTAAGTAGGCTTTGTTGACTGAGTAGTCACCCATTAAAATAACGGGTTAAGGTAATTACTTGCCTTTACAGGCAGAAGAAATGTGACTTGAAATTAACGCGACTTTGTTTTTCTGTCGGTGTTTTTGAGATTGTTATCTCAAGAACATTTTTTGCACATGACTTACGTTACTAGTAGCTAGCTCTAGTGTCTTGAATTTGAAACCGCAAAATATGTAGTAACTAACATTTGCCCGCGACTTCTTTCGCGCATATCCCGTTCTATCCCGTTCCCGTAAGAATTTCGGGAAATCCTCTCTTAGTGCTCCGTACGGAGTGTAGGGAAGCTATGCCAAATTTCAGCTTGCTTGGACCAGTAGTTTCGGCTGTGCGTTGTCTGTCAGTCACTCAGTCACCAGTAACGGTTTTTTTACATGTATTGAATAGTAATGTACAGTCTGTTAAAATAACATTACATTTTATATCGAGCAAGTGTAATGGACAAACATCACATTTGCCTTACCCAGTCAGGTAAAAGTAAACAAGTAACCAGCCCTGCACTCACCGACACGGTACAGCGGTATAGAATGTCGTTAATGTACCGCTTGGCAGGCGCGAGGTGCGGCGCGATACGGCAAGCTAAGATTTATCGCGAAACAGAGATTGTTCCGTGAATAGCCAGCCTGATGTATGACCTATATCTAAAGTTTAGTGGGGAGAATTTTCTTTAAAGTTCAACTTGCTTTGGTTTTAACTACCTATGAGTAGCGTGGGTAGAAGTTGTGGTGCTAGATGAAGTGTTATTCTATGAGCAAGAAACATACATATGTATAAGGGTTTGATCAAGTGACAGTTCGTGACTTGTCACGTCATCAAACTCTTACACCCCGAGACATCCATCTACATTTGATAAGTAGATATACATTTTGGTCCTTGATGAGGTTACAGGAGCGTGGGTATTGGTAGAAGAAAAATAGAGCATATGCTTAGCTGTGGACGTCTTTAGGCTAAAGCAGTTTTTAACACAAAGTTACCTGATAATAGATAATTGATTGATTTATTTAAACTTTATGTACAATAGTGGTACATGAAGGGACTTATTGCAAGAACCATTTTCTACCAGTCCACCATTTAGAGGTTTTTGAGGCACTCAGTTTACATCTGGTAAACAAATTGATGAAAACACAGTATTTACTGGACTTATTATTCAGCTTAACCAAGGAATCCACAAACAGACACATACACATCAGTAGAAATAAAAAGAAAATAAACTTATTCCAAGTTCCCATCATTCCCACTATGATGAAAAAGCGCTTTTCAGCGCTTTATTTTATAGCTCTGACTCCGGCCATCAAATAAGTAGGCAGCGGCTGGAAGATAAACAAAGGCGCTGTAACTAACACATAGAGATGACGTATCACTGGTGTGATGGCGGCGTGACGTCACAGACAAGTTTTTATTGGCAGCCGGGAGGTTTATAGGGCTATCTGAAGGGTAACTGAGGGAGCTATGGACTGAGGGAACAACTTTTGAGCGTCCTTCTGATTGAAGATCTGACTTTCAGATCTTTAGTTGCTATAATAGTTTTGTTGAAGATTAAAATAACATTAGGCATAGGCATTGTAAAATTCACTATAACTTTTATAAAATCGAAAAAAACCAAAGATTGATATTATTTGGTTTAGTTATTCAGGATATTATAACGCAAATTGACGCACAATGTGATGTGACTGGCCTGTTGTGTTTTGTTTTGATTATTATGTTTTTAATGTATCACTTAGAATAAATTATTTGTACAATTAAGGTAAGCCCATTATCATTTTGGCACCTGTGGTGCTTACCTGTAATAAATTGTGACACTGTACCATTGTTTTGTAATATTTTTGGTGTTAACAATTGTTGGTGAGCCTTTAAATAAATAAATATCCTAAATAACTAATCCTAATAATATATAATGTGATGTCAAAAAATCCTACACATCACTATCACTGGTACTGTGCCCCATTCCTAAGTTCAATTGAGCCGTAAACTTAGATTAAACTTAAAATCTTTGCATAATGTATACAATAGTCTTAAGTGCAGATATTTTCACATTTTATAAAGCATGAAAATGTGGCGAAAATTCTCAAAAAATCTTAGATACATTAGAAGTTACGACGCTACTTATCTAAAATTCCAATTTTAGAACATAAAAAGAACAATATTTTGTGGGATAACGATGTTAGTACGTGAATGAGTATCAAGAATATTTGAGAGACAAGTATTTATCTTTCGATCAAAATTATGTGTCTTTTTAAGAATAAGAATAGTTTAGAGAATAATTTATAAACTTTTCTTTGGCTGTACGAGTTATCTTTAAATGCTGACTTTACGAAGAAAATAAAAGGGTTTATAGAAGGCTTATTTGCTGAAAAGATAAAATAAACCCAGAGTTTGAAGTTATGATTTAGATAAAGTAAATAAAATTTATTAAGTTATCTTGAAATAATTTTATTGACGCAAGCAACAAGCATGAGTCATCATTGAAATACAAACATTAAAATTAGCTTTGCACAGAACCTGCAAAAAAACACATAATAGCTTTACAAAAACACAAATTTCGTTTTCAGTATTAAATAGAACGATAAGGTAGGAAGATTTATTTCATAACAAGTTTCGGTGCGCACGTTAAGCCGTTTGTCCCGGCTGTTATTTGTAGATCTTTGGCAGTCGCTACGGATAGTTAGAAGTCAGAAAATGTGATACCAGTCAAGGAGTACCGTGTTACCCAGTTAATGGGTTGCGGAGGTCTAGTAGGCAGCCGCTCCACGTAAAATACTGGTATTTTGCTGAATTCGCTTTGACTGGAAGCCGACCCCAATATAGTTGGAAATGGCTGAGCAGATGATGACGTAGCGATATAGGTACACAATATTGCCCAGATTTAAAGCCTTGCACCAACTATAAAGCTACATCACCAAAAAGTCAGTTAATATCAACATTTCCCACCTCACCATTCACAAACACAGCATGCCCCAACTCGCTCAAGTCCACAGTCACAGTACAAACCACCACCAACCAATTTTTGTCACACCCGACAGTATGAAGTTATCTTTCGATTTCACTCAGTCAGCGCTGTTTGTCTCCGGCCCCGATAAACGCGAGTTGTATCGAGAAGTTTGTTGCTTGTTATAAACACAGAATTGGCGACACTTTTCGAATACGCTGTTATTTAGGGCGGATACTGATAATTACCTGCGAACAACTTTTGACTGACAACCTGGAGTTTGGGCTGTGTTGTGTTTGTTAAGGTTGGGAAGTTTAATGTTAGTTATTGTTTTGATTTGAATTTGTGGGGAAGTGATGAAAGGAAATTAAGTGTTATTTAGCTATTGGCTTCTTTCTGTTTCTTAAGATGGGTATCATCAAGCGGAAGGTGAGGATGCTGTGGCGGCTCTCTAGCCACTCTTCAAAGAGGAGACTTATCGCCACAATAGTGTCATGCCCAGCGCTGGGTTGTGACAGTCACTGTCTCTATACCGTATCATGGCGGTATAGAGACAGCGACTTGTTCTCTTGACCCTGCACTATGCGTTCATTCTGGGCAGCATTTCCAACTTTCATACGATTGGCATTGTCCTCTTCGTCTATTTTCAGCATACATCATTCTAATCAATTTTCCCAGCCCTTTCACAATTATGACTCGTCTGCTGGAAAGTGATGAAGTGCACGATGTTGGAGCACGCTTGCTTAGAAGTAACCTATTCAGACCCCCAAGTTGTAGCTATCAGAAAATACTGGTACTTACTAAAGCATGGAGTTCCTCTCTGTAGCTGTTCGTACAGTAAAAATATTCCCAAAACTTTTTGTACGTTTGAGTGAAATGTCTATTTAAAACAACATTAAGGTGATACGTTGCGCTAATTCCTCTCATCAGCACACAATTCACAATACAATACAAAAACGTAGAACCTCATTACGAAAATGTAAAGATCAACAATAGAGCCATCGAATGATAACAGGTTTTATCTCACATCAAATAGCAATCACAGCTTGAAAGCGTCCTCTATCCTTTGATCCAGGCTGCTTTGTGCCGCCGCCTGACTTTTTGCCTCCCATCTAATGGACGCGCATTTTAAAATGCTTTTTTAAAGCTGAGAGAGGTATTAGTCATTTTTCTGGGCGCCAATAAAGACTTCGTCGTTAGAGGCTTGGGTGATGTGGAATGTGGAGATTAAAAAATATCTTCTTGGCATTTTGAAAGGTAAGCGAATTAAAATTTCGTGTTAATCTCATCGAATGTTAACTGAGTTAATCATTCTCATTAATAAATAGCTATTAATAAGTTTGCATGATTGCTTAAGAAGGTTTACAGTTGAGAAGACTTGAAATTGTTTCTCCAGAATCAAGAAAGTCTTAAAAATTGCGTCAACCACCAAATAAAAAATTAATAAGCACCGAGTACAACTTTTCGTTTCTAATAAATGAAAAACTCCGCAATACAGAACACGAATAATGTATAAACAATAGAAAGGAGGGAAATAAGGCAGTATTATGTTAATATAAACAGGCACCTCGTCACGGGGTGAATGACGGGACGAATATTTTGATTAAAACTTATGAAAAAACTCTTTAGGCGCCCGGCCTAAGAGACAGGCGAGAGCGGGCGCCGGTTGAGGCGGAGGGCGCCGAGATTGTTATTGAAGGGTTACACTCGTCGGGGCAGGACGTGCGATTATTGTAATTGGATGGAGCTGTTTATAGAGTATGAGGGTTTTCAGTAGGGGAATGTAGGTCAATTTTTGGCCTTAAATTGCATAAACTATTGGGGTCAGACTGGGTACTCAAAATTGTGTTGTTTACTTTTGTTGAGAATTGAAATGACCTCGTTCATCATGCTACAATTTTTAAGAACCAAAATCGTTCTAGTCTTTTGGTTTTATTAACTTCAGCATGTTGAGCATTTAGGTACCAGGTACACTTTCGTCACAAAAGTAAACTCCGTGAATATAAAAGCAAGTCAACAAGAACTTGAAAGTCGGGGCATACAAATCCGTGACTTAAACCGGGCTCGCGGGACATGCCGAGGAACTTGTTAAAAATGTATCAATTTAACTTTGCACGATAACATCGGAGTTTGCGTTCGCCCTTTGACAGACCGCCCTTCTAATTTCATATCGAAAAGTTCAATGATTAATCTTTTGTGAAACAATTCATAATATTCTCGAGATTTTCGGCAATCTTTTGGACGTTACAATCTGAGGAGAGGGTAATATTAAACTTGAGGGGTCCATACATCGTTGTTTACTGGCATCTACGCTTACTTCAGGTACTTTTCGAAATGGTTATTGTTTCTATTTAATAAAATGCTTGCGTCCCATGTAAAGATTTTCTCCCCAAAGATCGACTGCATCGTTGGCCTAGTGTTAGTGGCAGGTTCACAAACACTACTGCTGAGCACGAGGTCCTGGATTCGTTTCTCGAGCCGAGTAAAGTGTCATCGGGTTTTTCCATTAGGATTTTTTTTCAGCAGATGCTCGGACTCTATATAATGTGCATAATAGTTTGGCAATAGACTCGCCCCCTTTTAAATGAGACTCAAACTGAGTGCATGAGGCTGTAAAATATGAGTATACCATAATAATAAATAATGAATAAATAAATAATAAATAAATGTTGCGTTTTGACTATAACATTTATAGCTGTTCACCTCTGCCTAAGCCTTCGACAAACACAGGCGTGATTTTATCCCAATTTTGTTTCAGCTATATGCCATACATTTTATCCTATATAACAGAGAAGACAAAGGATAGAATTTATAACAACCCAACTGCAAAGCAATAGTCGCAGTTACTTTGTGGGTACCCATCTTCTGAGTGCATCATAAGCCTATTACTCATATTAGTTAGCTTGAAGCTAAGCTCATTATGTGAAAATAACAATACACTGTATGCATCTCTAATCCTTGAGGCAAGTCTATAATGTACATACTGGTTCAGTTCATACTGGTGCCACAGAATAGAAAAATACAGAAGGGCCACTTCATTCAACGTTCAACGAAAACAGGCACACGCACACATAGATACTTTCGTTCGGCAATCTCGAACAAATGCCGATCGCGAGTGCGCTTGTACTCGCTGTGCGTAAAACGTGTTTACATGTGCGTGCGTTTCCACTGATTGGATAGACCCTACCTTCTGTATCTATTGTTTGTCGCTTTGGTACCATATGCAGTTCATCAATACATTCACATACTGACGGACAGCTAGTGACAGGACAATCAGCTCCGACGTAAATGATCGAGACAACATTCACAAGCCATTAGCGCCCTTAAGTCATGCTAATAGCGCCCATAATTGAATACGCATATGGAGCAACTTGATCGCGTTGACAATGAAGGCAAATTGTCTTCAAGTCGTAAATATTTTACGACTCACGATAATATACTAAGTCTTGTATATGAAATTACAGAACATCAACGGAGCTTTGATGACGTAAAGAACGGTTGTCGTAAAAAAGGTCAAATACGAGTTGGATTCGTACACTAAGGGTGGGTACACTTGCGGAATTTGTTCGGAAGAGTCATCGCGGCCCTGAAACGCAAAGAGCTTTAAAAGAAACATGGATGGGTTTTGACTAAAATTTAGGATCCCGTATATATCACCGGATATCTTTATGAAACAAAATGCTGCATAAACGCTGTTTTTTTTAAGCTTCGTGTTTTGTCTAATATTTTAAGGGGTTCCGTTCCTCAAAAGAAAAAAAACAGAACCCTTATAGAATCACTTCGTTGTCCGTTTGTCGGTCTTTCACGACAATGTTAAACAATTGACCGTGACGTACATATTAAACAATTTTTTCAACTGAACAGTTAAGTTTTTCCTTCAATCCTACATATCTATCTTCACTTCTTGAAAAATATCGATACTCGATTCCCTTAATAGATGAACTATTTACATACAAGTTTGTACGGAGCCCTCGGTGCGCGAGTCAGACTCACACCTGTCCGGTTTTTTTTCAACAGTTACTCTCATTGGAAATTATAATAGCCTAAAAATAGCACATATTCTGTGAAAATGTCTATTGAGTGACCATTGCGTCCCGTCCGTATCAGTCCCGTTGGCACCCTTTGTGTACCTAACAAGTGCGAGTCGGACTGGTGCGCAAAGGGCCCAAACGAATAATTCTTTTAACATTTTACTTAAGATTCATAGACATCTTAAAGGTTTTCTAAAGTCTATAAGTAATATTAGGTCTTTTTTTTTCTAAAATTTAAGCTCAGTAGTTTTGGAGATACAAGGAAGGGAAAAGTCAATCTTATTTTCCCCTTAGAGTGAGTCAATATTCAAAATTTATTCATTTACGTTACGCGTCTGTGGTTGGGTTACAAAAGAACATGTGTGTACCTTTCAACTTAATTGGTCCAACAGATTCGGACGGAATTGGCTATGACAGGCGGACAGACCATCAGACATATGAATGATTCCTATAAGGGTTCCAGTTTTACATTCGGACGTTCGGAACCCTAAACCGTAGTTTTATTGGCACTAGATGGCGTTAGTGTGTTCTGGCACGCCAGCCTGCTCGCCAGTTTCTGGTACTGTCGCGTTCTATGAGAGAGCGCTTCCGTGAGTTTTATCGACACTACTCTTAAATATTCGCGTGGAAATGTTGGCGTGAGGACTCTTTACTTGTAAGGGGCGCGATATTTTCTTCTTTAGTGGACTATGGCGCACGATAAGAGTTTACAAAGACAGTGTGCAGAAAATGTAGACCATGTGTTTGTGTTCTAGTGTACTTCTTTGATGATGGCATTAATTGGTTTGTCTAAATGCCCCGACAAGGATGCTGCTTATGTAAACTTATATTATAAATAGAGTATTAGTAATAGTTGTGGTTGTTTGTTTATATACATACTGGCTTTTGCTCGCTTCTCCGCTAGTGTTAAGTTTTATTTTCGCAAAAAAGTAGCTTATAAACGTCTCTACGGTCCCTTTTCTTCGTATCAAAATTCATCAAAATCGTTTCAGTAATTTAGGCGTGACAACGTAACAAACAAACCTACTTTCGCATTTAAAATATTAGTTAAGATTTAGAGGCAAATTCAAATTAAGAATAAATAAAAACAATTTGAATACACGGTTCTCGTGGAATGGGCCTTGGGAGCAAAGCCGCGAGAATGAGCTAGTAATGCTATAATGAGATTACAAGTAGCGATTAAATGTTATCTACTACTGAACTACTGTTTCCCAGAAACTCAGAATAGGTAGCAGGTATCTAGGCCCTCTGTACAGGACATTATTGCTGCAAGCCGGCACCGCACAATTCCGGCTGTATCCTGAGATTAGAACGATGCTGATTAACGACGAGAGGCTCGTCCCTTATCTAGTCAGGGCTTAATACCGGCGGCATCGGTGTACTGTTGGTTTACGTAACTAAAATCATGTTGTTTCTTCAAGCCATAATTATTAGCTTTTCAAGTGCTGTCTGCTGACGTGAAGATAGATGAGAAGATATAGCAAGGGGGTGCCAATATGAACCTTATTACTACGACCTAAGGTCGTCTAGCCGTCGTTATCACCATTCTAACTCTCTCTAAGTGTCACTTGAAATATGTGTTACACGGCATTGGTGTACGTCGACACAGGTTGGAAGCACAACATTCATACAGTCAGACTCATCCGTAACCAGTAACTGGGTTGTGGTGGTCAGACAGGTAGTCACTTTTGTTAACTACTGGTATTCGTCCGGTTAGACGGGAATCCTACTCCAAAATATTAGAACAAGGCAGATGATGATAGTTCTGGTAGCACGGGGAACCCTCCAGCCAGCACTTTTTGAACGTCAAAGTTCTACATAAAGACAGTACCCCAAAACGCTCCCCCGTCACCACTTCCTAGTAAACACTAGGAAGTGGTGACGGGGGAGCGTTAAAACTAGCAGGGAAGAAGAAGTGGCGCAACAGACTCCCCAGCAACACATCTGTCCGTTAAGTTTAAAAAAAAAAAAATATACAGTAGTATGCAAAGTATTTTACAACAACATTTTAATACATGACACTGAAAATAAAATATTCAATCTGTAAATCAAATTAAATGAAATTAATTGACACTTATTAGCTAGCACACTCCATTAAGCCATCAGAAATAGACAAACTCAAGCATTAACAAGTAAACCAAACTAATTATGCCTCCGGGTATAAATGGTGTGCCCGCTTACACGTGCAATAGTATAGTCCAGGGGTAGCCATCTTGACTAGACCCAAGATCTACATTTTATTGACGAAGTCCTGCGCGATCTACAAATTGCAAACTTAATTTTAATTTTAAACAGTATAGTTTAGTATGCAAGTATGTAGTATTTTTTATTGTATTAACCCAACCTATTTATATATAATTGCTCAATCCGTTAAACGTATTTACATTTTTTGCCTTGCCGCGATCGACTAGACCAATAGCCGCAATCGACCGGTCGATCGCGATCGACCGGTTGGCCATCCCTGGTATAGTCTAACAATAGGATTGTGACTGGAGCCACAAGTGATGAACTAGAGCCAACATAATAGTAATAATAAACAGTAGTTTAACGTCATTACATTAATAATATTCAGAAAATACCATGACCAGCAAGACGACTAACTATTACTATTTGACTGGAAACATACTCAATGGTACGACAAACGAACAGAATCCTTTGCCACAGCTTAGGAAGATTACAAATTACTTAGGAAGATTACTAATAATTACAGCAACACAGAGCTAAACACGCTAATAGTTCGACGGACAATGATTTAATTAAGGGCGGGCTCAAATGAGCCTATTATGGAGCGACGTATTAACAGCAGGCGCTGATTAATGCGCCAATGATTACTGTCCCCCGACATATTGAGAGGGGGTGTGGTACAAGTGAGTGGCGGGGAGTTTGTACCTGTGCTGTGGGGGGATTTTAGCCTAGTGTATTTGTGAGACCCTTTCACATGTTCCGATTTTTGCTAGGGTTAAAAAAACAACAGTACAAGAGAGATAGAGACATTTCTATAGTAACATTTTTCAGTAGCTTTTATGTACAATTGCATATCCTAAAACAGGCATTTAGTAAGTATAGTTCGCCTGCGATCATTGGTAACGGATGAGTCCAACTGAAGATATTTTAGCCCTTTAGTACAAGTGGCAAAATCGTGTGTATCTAAAAATACATTAATCAATTTCAGCACAATCAAAGACTATGGGGAATTTTCTATTAAACCTGTTTTGCTTTCAATCGCTGTCTTGAATTCTTCGGACCACAAACCACTAGTGGAGCATCGCTCAAGACGTTGGCAACGATTATGATTACTAAGTATCTCTAAGTTGTCAATTTACTGGTCCAGCGATAATATTATGCATTTCTAGAGACAGAAACTACATTTCAAATAAAACAATTCTTACTATGAATACCTCTTCAAAATTCAGTAATACATAAGTGTAACATAACATGAGGTTTTATACCGAAAACGATCGTCGTTACTGGCTTTGTAGATATTTATTTATTTATTATTTATTATATACTTTATTGTACACCTCATAATAAGAACAGGACAATGAGAACCAGTGGACCAGGAGAAGAAAACAATATGAACAATATTAGGGAAAGCATGGGAACATCTTTGCCCGATAATGGAACCTCTCCTTCATAAACCTCCTTGTTACAGTTATATACAGACGCCAGCACATCAAGCTACATCAATCTGTCAAATTTATTTAATAGATTTTTATTTAACTTTATCGCTAAAGCATTAGTTTCAAGGTTGATTGGGAAAATTTTACAGTTTCGGGTAGCTTGATGTACTGGCGTCTTGGATATAAAGCGTCTTTTTTTGGGCTTGCTCCTAACACAATAAAAATAAAACCAACATCCTGAATTCCAATAATATCTTACCAATCTTAAAAACGTACGTACCTACTTATCTGCTCCATAAAGACATCTAAAACTGCCACAAAAGACAGCAGACAAGCTCAACAACGTCCGGTAAGTACCAGGACAGCAGAATCCTTGAGAGCCGCAACAAAACGCTCTCATGTCCAGAGGCACATAAATCAAGAGCGCCATACATCACCCGCTCAAAAGGAGCGCCCCGCTAATGGTCCGGTGATACGGGGCAGTGGACGCTGAACACTTATTTTTATGTGTTATTCTTATTGGGTGATTAGGTATGAACTAGAAGGTAAAAGTAGAATTAACAAACTTTGTATTTGAAAAAAAAAAGCTTTAAGATAAGAAAGTGCGACGCGACGTGTCCTGTGAATAGACTCAAAGGCCCTTTCAGGACTTTTAAATATTACAATCTTTATTTTTACAGGTGTGATGTGAATTTAATTAGCTCATTAATTTATTAAAAACACCTGTTGTTACCATAAAGGCCACAAAGCATCCTCTCTTATAAAATATTTCTAATCAAAAGTTTTATGAAAACTTTCTTAAAAGCAGAAAAGAAATACTTTTTCAGCTCGACAAGAACCACTCTCCCATCCGCTGCAAAACTGCAACAAACAAAGTAAAAATTAACAAAACTTACAACACTATCCGGGCAAAGCGCGCATAACCTGGGTAAAGCGGGTTTGCCCGCGGCAGTGGCCGTTCTAAGTGGAGAATGGCCTATTAAAACCTGCCCACCTTTCATATCAGCCAGGAGGCGATACCCGGGGGATAAAATTTAACTACGACGTTAACTTCAAGTGCAAAATAAAACACACGTTTGAGTTGATCGTGTGTGCGTTTTAGTTAGTGGGTAGTGGGGGCAAAGACGGGACTTTGGTCATGGTGAATGGACACTTGGGTTGTGAAGGCCAAATAGACAATCGCTCCATGAAAAATACTGGTATTCGGCTGCATTTGCTTAGACTGGAGGCCAACTCTAACTAGTTCCCAGAAAGTTGATAGACTTTAACAATAACATAAACTTGCTGCTTAATAATTTGAAACATACAACCCTAATCTCTTCAAAATTAGAGTGAACAGGCTTCTTCTGGGTAAGCTCGCTCCATCGTCCTTTGTCTCTGTCATATGTGACCTAGACTGGAGTCAAGAAGAAACCCGTATCAAATAAAAAAAAAACAGTTTTAGTTAGGTTAGTCCATGAACTGAATATAGAGACGAACTAATTCTAATTAACACTGGAACACAAATAAACAACGCACCTCGCTTATGAAAATAATCTCCACATAACATCTGTTCTAAAAACAAAACGTAAATCTGTAACACGAAGCACTAGTTTTTAATTTGATGTAAACAGACGTAACTGTAACAAAAAGACCGAGCCAAGCCGCTCTAATACGAACATTTTCCTTTACAACTCCACTTCAAAAACTCAATTTACAAAGTTCCCATACAAAATATAAGGAAATCAAAGGAATGCGGGAAACGTCACTACTTTAACCAATTCTTGACAATAAACAACTTGACTATAAGACATGTTCTGCCAGCCGAGTCCCGCGGTGGGAAGTGACAGGCGCGCCCGGGCGGGGCGCGAGGCTCACGAAAATACACATTCTGCGTTTTGTATAAAGTTGGGATTTCTTTGCGTATATCATATGAAGTACAAAACTACTCATCAAACGAAATTAGACTCTATGTTTGATGTGATAAAGAACAATTTAGGTAATGTTGTGGTGTATATCTCCAAGGAGCGATTTAAACCATGTTCAGAAATGCTTGTGGTGAAAGCTTTCTTGGCAGAGTTCTGCTTGCTGTTTTATTTTTTTAAATCGCGATTTATGTTCGTGGAGATGTTAAGGTATTCTAAAGGGTCTCGGTTTTCTTGCTTCTATAAAATTATGCGTTAGGAGACGTTGAAAAATGAAATAAGTTTATGAGACGGAAATAAATAGCCTTGGCTCTGAAAGTGTGGCTTTCTTTCATCAAATAAATTTATTAGTTGGCAGCATTTGTATCTTAGATTGGTACGTTTTAAACCTCTCTGCATCTTACTGCGAACTTGCTTTTTTGTTTAGATTCTCAGCACTGTTGCGAACTATTGAGTTCCTACTTTATTATTTAATTGATAGCTTCTTCTTCGCCCAAGTCTTTCTCTTCTAGCAACTGTCAAGCACCGGTACACTGAAGAAACGTACATTTCCCGTTGTTATTTTAAACAAAGGAAATAAATAAATCTGAATATCCTGTTTTCAACATAACGTTAGAGAGAGGGCCCTCTCTCATCAGCAAAATAGTATTTTTATTGTTAGAAAACTGAATGAACTCCGAATGTGATTTGTTCCGCACCGTTCATACATATTTATAGAGAAACACACAAATATAATAATGAATGAATGAAAATGAATAAAATCCTAAAACGCGGTCACGCGGTGGGTGCTTGAAGACGGAAGTCTTAACCGAGCCACGCTAAAAAACGCTGGCGTGATGATTTTGACTCATACCTAATGAATTGACCGGAGAAGGCAACAGATAATGTTAGCCGGAAGAATATAAGGGAGGCCTTTGCATAGGCTAGAAAGAAAAACTTCATCAAATAATAAACTATTTGATTTGAAATGACATCGTCCTCACATAATATTAAATTAATTTTTGTATACCAAATTTTGTAAAATCATTATTTGAAAAGAGTAACTATGGAGTTTCTTGTCCGTTCTTCTCCATAAGAATCTACCTTTCCGAATGGACAGTAGAGTCACTTTATTAATGTAACATTATTATTTTACTGAACTGTAAATGATTACGTTCAAAAGTGCCGTTTAATGGCCTAATTGAAATAAACGTTTTGACTTTTTGACTTTTGACATGAAAGGCTGACAAACTTAATTCAAGATTATGTAAACACACCAAATGCGTCATCATTCACCAACTCCCTCTACCATAAAAGCCAATCCCACAAAACCGATTTTATTCCTATTTCAATTTTAGTCCAAAACCTTAGAAAGTCCCAGAACTCGTCAATCTTGAAGCGAACAAATCTTCTGTCGTCATAAAATCGTTTACTGCCGACTTCCAGTAATCTTTTCGCAATGTAAGCATTTCAATCAAATCAAAATCATTGTAGTGGACGTCTATAAGGGAGTGCAGGCTCATAATTGGGGTAAAGAGGAATAAAGCTGTCCGCCTTGGATCGTAAAAATGAGGAGAGGTGAGCTTAAGGAGGTGTTATGAGCCCCCGGAGGAGCGAAGTGCTGCGAGAATCACTTTATGTGGATTCTGTTCTGAGCTTGATGTCTAGAAAAACTAGACATGTGGAAGATGTGTTGGTGTGGTCGGTTATAGAGTCTTAGACAAATACTGTCAAATAAATCGAGATTTACCTTATCGTACTCAACTAGTTTAAAATTACTTATATGTATAAAAGTGTTATATATCACCAATTTTCAAAATACATTTAATTTATCATTAACCTTCTCAGTCTCCTTCTTATGTATTTTCTGGTTCGTTGGCCAGGTCTAACTAATAGAGACTAGCCCCTATATTCTAAATCATTTCTTCAATTGAATTTATTAAGTTGACAGTAATAGCTTATTATTTATTGACACTAATCAATGGTTTTTAGGGTTCCGTTCCCAAAGGATAAAACGGGACCCTATCACTAAGACTCCGCTGGCCATTTGTCTGTCTGTCCATTTGTCATCAGGCTGTATCTCATGAACCGTTATAGCGAGATGATTTATTTCTGTTGCCGCTTTAACAACAAATCATATAAAATAAAAGGGGCCCCAATACAAGAAACATGAATCCTTCGTGCGCAAGTCCGACTTGCACTATACCAATTTTTTCCGTTGTCATGGCGACAGAGTCGATTGAGGTGGAGCGTCTTTATAAGAACTTAGGCCCAAAATGTCGAGTAGCAGTGGTATACAATGTTATCGATACGACAAATGAAAACACTGACAATACTGGTCCACAGGAATATTTTGAAACTATTATATATCTTTTACCGAAATTAAAAATAAACTTTCCTACGTCAAAAAAACTGAAACTAGTCAAGGATAGTGACTACTATTCTGACGAAATATTCCAAGTAGTCTGTTGCAGTTAGTGACATCAAATCTGTGATAATAGACAACATATTCTTAGAACTAGTATAGCCAGTGTTTTAAATTATTGTCGTATCGTCGTCTCCACTAAGGAAACAATCCTTAAGATAGTCATGTGTTTACATTTTCGGTAACGACAGTTTGTGCCAAATACATATATCCATAGCTATGGAGATTGTTTTCGTCTTCATTCAAATTGTTCCAGGTCTTCGTATACACGTGTTTAGGGGAAGTAATAAAATGAAGAGAGGTTTTATACGTAACAGCAGATAATATTTGGTACTTTAGATACTTCCGTTCGTATTCAAACTATTAACTGGCTACAACTATTATGGTGCTAGCGATTTGCAGTTTCAGGAATGTCTTATACTACAGGTACTTTTTAAATATAATTTCCAAGAATACAGTTTTGAGGAATTCAATAACTAGGAAGTAGGATGTAGTTTGTGAAATGAAACATTTTTTTAACACATCTCCAATGCGCAGATGGCCAGCATCTGTAGCGGCATCAATGCCGCCACATGAAAAAACTAAGAAACGAAATTTGTACGGCAACAAAAAGAACCGCAGCGCCATCTACGACGAACTAACAGCGAAATCCTGCATCGCGCAAGCAAAGTTCAAAGCAAAAAGCAAAGCAAAGCAAAGCAAAACAAAGCAAAGGTGCAAAGTTCTCCGTGCGATTTGAACAGATACAACAGTCCGAAGATCAACTATCGGGCAGTTGCCCACCAGGCACAACAACCGTCTGGTTCGGAGGATCCTCCCATTTTTCAGTGGAGGTGTGCGGGACTTTACTCTCTGTACCGCATACCTCCATACATCTACAGGATGTAACATAATAACGCATGGCCTGAAACATTATACACCAAAAATATTCAGTAGGTTTGTTCGAGGTAAACATAAATGTATGAGGCAGTTGATTATATTTTCACGAACTCAGGGTTGATCTCATAGTTAAAGTTGTTCACAATGATGAGTACAATGACCCCTTTTGAGTTACACATGTTAAACCTTGTATAATGTGCATTTACAGTTAATATTGCTATTAGCACATAAGTAAACTATGAGCAAAATACTAAGCACTTTCAATCTGCCTAGCCATTTCCTTACTATATTTGGTCATCGCTTTCTGTCAAACCGGATGCAGCTGAAGACCAGTATTTTACATGGTTCTGCTTGTTTATGCTACTAAGCACTTTTTAAAAGGTTAAATTAAAATAGTACCTACCTGCTTTCATAGTGTTATTCATAATTATAATAATATAGTATAACGGAATAATAATATTATAATAATAATCCACTTATTTCCAGGTTACAAATACCCATAGATAAATACCTAAACCTAAGTATACATATAATGACGATTGCGTAAGTAAATAAAACTTAAAACTATGTTAGTATCACTTAGTTGCACTAAATCTTTGTGCGTTCCGGTGGCTAACATTAAATTATATTATTTATCGACTTCATAGAAAATAGCCAATAAACAGCGCGAACTTGCAAACTAATCGGCTGAAGTACCGCAGTAATTCATGTCCCTTCTATGTTGGGCGGTGGGCAGGTGCTTAATAATGCCTAAGACCGGCGGTAGCGCCCGGAGGCACCATTAGCTAACTAATTTAGGAACCTAGGTGAATCAACAACTTTCACAGAAATACTTAATTTATTCAAACGGTTAATGGGTGGGTTTACATGTGGTTTTTTACCGATTTCGATGACTGTGTGGTCTTTCAGAGAGCCTGTAAGCTTTGAGTTGGTTTAGTCAGAGAGGAACATCGATCTCATCTAGTTTCAAAAAATGTTTTTTTTTTCTATTAGGTACTTTTATGCTATATTTGTAATTTTGCTTATTTTGTTTACTACAAATTGCCGTTTTTATTGTGTGTATGTAATATGTCCATGTTTGTGTATGTATTGTTGATTTTTCATTAATAAATATAATTTTTGTTTGACGTGGCAAGTTGCTGGTTAAAACTAATTTATAGACATGTTATTTATCGTACTTAGAAACGTTTGTTGAATAGAAAAGTATTTATTAAAAGCAGGAATTTAAAAATGACAAAATATCGGTCTATTAAATTAAACAAACTTGCTACGAACTCGTAGCAAAGTGCTACGCCGTAGCAAATGCGTAACCGTGGAAAATATGCAAATTTGTTCCACTTACATTTATAAACGCAGAAACGAGAGCATCAACTGAATTAAAATGTTAGTTTTTGAGAAGTAGGTAATAACAGGAATACAACAGGAAATTCAAACTGAATTATTAATAATTTCAAAAATAAGCCGCTAACACAATTTTTCGTTGCTCAAACGTTTGTTTTGCAACAGCTAAACTAGTTATCATTAATAAACATTGAGAGATGAGTTTTGAACTTTCCCTCGTTCGAAACAGTTCGTATTTACTTGTTTTACGACATGTTGTTATTCAAATATCTTGGCAGGCCCGGTCCATACACTTGGCAATAAAACTTTGACAACAGAATGATTGCTCGTAAATTTTATGCTAATATTATTTACTTACATTCTCGATGTACTGTTTATGGCAAGAAAGAAGACGGTTCGTATTTCTTTGAATATTTTGAAAATTTTCTATTTTGTACATTGATTTAAACACGAAATAAGTTTATAATAAGTTAGGATGTTCCTCAAAAAGGTAAGGTGCGGAGGACTCACGAGCAGCGGACGTTAACTCTGCTGTTAACTCCTCACAGTATTTCAAACTCGCAAGTTCTCATAAATGAATGAAGCGATTTTCATGAAACTGTCACCGGAAAATGGCAAACGCCGTAAGATTGTAAGATATCGCGTGAAATTGTTAACTCATTTTTCTAAATAAGACACGGTTATATTGGAAACTATTGAATTAGGATGGGATTTATTGTAAACAAAACGATTTTTTCATAATATATCGGGATTTTTTATTCTAATCATGATTTATTACAATCTTACGGAATTTGTAATTTTTCGGTGACAAAACACAATACGCAAGATATCGGTCTACAAACCTAGGATTTCAGGATTCCAGGATTCCAATTATTGATAGTATGAAGGTCAGAAACAAATGTGAACCAATAAAATAACATTTAGTGAAATTTCAATTTAGGAAAGAGAATACTTTAAATTTATTATTTGTGTACTTAGTGGTCGTACCGGAAGACGCATCGTTGTAAGGCCTCTCACAAGGTGGACCGATGACCTGGTGAGGGTCGCGGGTAGCCGATGGATGCGAGACGCACAGGACCGGTTGTTGTGGCGTCACTTGGTCCCAGGCCTATGTCCAGCAGTGGACGTCTTTCGGCCGATATGATGATGATGAATTAGTGATCAATCAATTACTAGACTAGGATTTCGTATGCATACTAAATCATTTACGTGGGGAAAAGTTCTTGTATTTTCAAGGTGCTGAGCGTTCGCATATGTGAGCAGTTGCAAATTGTCCAAAATACCTAGAATTTTCGTAAATTTTAACATTTTTTTGACATTAACTGTCGCTTAAATGATATTGAAATTGCGCTTGAATTTTAAAGTTTTTAACAAGATTTTATTTAACTTGAACTGCTCGTATGTTGGTATGTTTGTAAGTTGTTCGTCTAAATTTGCAAACCATATTTCGACCATTTGTTGGTATCCGATCGAGCTATAATAGTACATTCATCTTTAGTTCTTGTGACAAAAAAATGTGTAATACTCAAAATTTAAATAATTTCATTATGGCCGCCGCTGCAAGATGGCGGATTACATACTTATTCTCAATCCCCTTAATACGGTTATCTAAAGAAAGGGCTTGAAGAGTACACAACGATAAAGTTAGTAGCACCAACAAAATACAATATGTCCGCTAAATAAAGCGTGTTTAAAAAAATACAGTAAAATTTATTTTTAATAATTTGAATTTATTATAAAAAGATCTCTAGCTTGAACTACTTTATTTGATTATTCAGTATGAGGATTAGCTTGATATTCCATAATCTGTTTCTATGATTATTATATGTTGGAGCCATAATACAAACTAAAACTCTAACGGAGCAAGTACATAGTTACTCCTTCACTAGGTACTTTATTAAATCCAATACGACCTCTTTAACTGAAAAGTTTATTTCTTGACTGTTTTCTTCAAAGTACTTCTCTTTGAAGTTTTACTTACCATCCAGTAAACTGTTGAGTCAGAGCAAAAAACTGTTTCATGTTTATTTGCTTTTGAACTTAAAAAGTTAGTAAAGGGAGTTTTACTTAAGTACTCGTTATATTCATGCTTGTAGTTGACAAAGTGGTCAGCAGAAGTGCAAATAGGCAATACAATGACAATAATCGTGATGCTTAATTATTGTTGTTTTTCTAATATGAGAAAGAATCGTTGTCCTGCTGTGTACTGAAGGACACAGTAGCTCGTTTTTTCAGGTCTTTAATAAATCAAAATCAAAAAGGTAATAAAACGCTCTGGGAATACTTTAATTATGCTTATTGCTAAGGTCTGGATCCCTGCCGGAGTCTTTGTTTCCTAATAGCTCCAACTTGGTTACTTCTAGGCAAGCTTGCTCCATCGTCGACCACATCATCGCTTACCATCAGGTGAGGAAGAGGCCAAATACTGAATAATCAAATGAAGTAGTTCAAGCTAGAGATCTTTTTATAATAAATTCAAATTATTAAAAATAAATTTTACTGTATTTTTTTTTAAACACGCTTTATATAGCGGCTATATTGAATTTTGTGTAACTGTCCATAAAAAAAAACAAAAGAAATTCTGATTGGTGGGGTTAACATATTCGTCTCACTGAAACATTCGATTTTTACGATTTGAAAACCTCAATTTTCACATTGATCCCGGTCTTAACAGCCACTTTTTAAGCTCCCAAATCGATGAGGTAGCCAGCAGAAATTATATTTCCTCCACCGAACTCTCTCCGTTCGAAATAACATAGTTCCACTGTGCTCTCGAGCCACTTCGCTGGAACAAAGGGTAAAAAGATTACTTATGCTGTTACTTTATTACTGGCCCGCGGCGTCGCTCGCCTCAGTGTGCACCCCGCGCCCCTCACCTCCCCTGGTCGAGTATACTGCGTTCTTAGCATTCATAGTCGAGCAGCTGTAAACTTGTTATTGGTATTTTCCTATACAGGACGCCAACAATGTATGTGAAGCGTTGATGCAAAGTGCGGCCCATTTTATTTTAGTACGGTTTAAAAGTGGACTAAGTTTGTGTTAAATGTTTTTGGCGTTTTATGATTGGTGGGCCAATTTTTTAAATACTATGTCACAAGATTTTCGGGTTTTCCATCGAAAGTTCTGAAGTGATTTTGAAGACCTTCGGTACTGACCCGAAAAAAATACTTAAATTAATATTAAATTAAATTACCGTGGCAAGAATACAATTTGAGACATACTACTTTAAGAATGTCCAATGTTGAGCAACAAAATGTTCTAGTTACTCTTAATGCGCACCCGAGACGATCAATACCAAAGGTCATTGATGCAGGTTTCGATGTGTTTGCGTTCAGTATGATGTTTGGCATTAGAACAGTTGGTGTCCGCAGAGACAGATAGGGACAATTTAATTGCTGTCAAACGCACGAGTGATCGAAGCGATTGTCAATGACTCAGGTTAACCGTCAATTGGCAGCTACACTGGCTCCTGTCAATAAACATCAACCAAATTTTTCATCAATTGCATCAATCACGTAACTGCGATTGACAATCACTTAAATTGGATAATTATGTAAGCGATCAATGGCAATTGATAATAACGTAAAATTGACAATTGCAATTGATTGTCTCGGGGGCGCATAAGATCGAGAATGGCTCAACTTTTTTATATGATATTGCGTTCTCTAATCGCAGCAGTGACTGGACTAATAATTTAAAATAAAACACTATCAAACAGGCATACTCCTTAATACATGCACACGAACACACTAAAAATGTAGTAAATCATCATCTGCCAAGCCTTTTCCCTACTATATTGGGGTTGGCTTCCAGTCAAACCGGATTCAGCTGAATACCAGTATTTTACGTGGAGCGGCTGCCTACCTGACCCCCACATCTCAGTATCTGGATAACACAGTAGTTCTTGGCAAGACTGGAGGCAAATTTACTGGCTTCTAACAATCAATAACGACTGCCAAAGATCTACAAATGACAGCCAGGATCAACGGCTTAACGTGCTTTCTGAGGCACGGAGGAAAATTAGTATATTAAGATGGTCACCCATCTACAGATCAACCTTGGCAAGCGTTGCTTAACCTTGAAGATCGACCCATGTGGCTGTTTTTCTTTGACTCCAAAAATCTAGGAAAAAATCTAGTAGATAAACTAAGAGAATGACGTGAAGAGTTGTAAAATAGGTATGTTAGAAGCCAATAGGTACACTCAACTGCAGCGACCTGCCTTTACAATCAATCTGCTTAATCTGTTCCCACCTATATTGGGGTCTAACATTGTCCCGCGGAAGGGTTTGCGAAGGTTCTGTGTTCCCGGTGATGTGGCGACTGTAAGCCAGTGGCGGTCTGCATTCAGTTTTATGGGCGGCTAATAAAGTTTGTGCAGGAAATGTTATTAAATTCGAGACGTAGCGACGTTGACGGAACGCTCCTGTCTGCCGAGTGAAGATCGCAAGCCGGGAGCTTGGATGAGAATGATTTAACCAAAACAAAAAGTGCGTCCTATTGTTTCTGACCGCCCCTCTTGGAAAAGGCGTGAGATTATTTATGTTTTGTACTAAGTCTATGATACCCCACTACCCTATAATTTTCCAAATCTCTTGTTATCTCCGGCGAATCCTTCAGGAATGAGTATAGATCGCCACCCCTGCGTTTTTAGGCTTAGCTTCAGGTACCCAATTGGTTAGGACCATGACCGTGTATTTTAACCTACCTTCCTACTAAAATAATATTGTTCATGAAACGGACTACCTTGAGGGTATCGAGGGAAATAACTCTATTTTTCGAGGTTCCCGTTACACATTACTTTTCACAACACTTTTCTTCCTTATTTTGGTGACGACGGTCAAGTACCCACGTTTCAATTTGACATGAACTTCCATTTTTCCCCTAGTCAGTATCCCATGTGTAAATGTATCCTTTAAAATTTGCATCTTTATCATATGTTTTATTTCCTTTTATACATACATTTAACTAAAAACTAATATAAACTTCAAAATTGGATCGCAACCTTCTCCATTTTTCCCAATTTTTGGAATCAATGTCAAAATCTATTAATTAATTTCAACTTAATCATTAAAAGGCACTTTTGAACGGTCAAATTTACAGTTTCATAATAATCTGTTATAGTGACTTTAGTTGTCCATTTGCAAAAAGTAGATTCTTATGGAGAAAAACGGACAAAAAACTCCATAGTTACTCTTTGCAAATAAAAGTTTAATTTGTAATTTTTTTTACATTAATCAATTGATTATATGAGTGAATCATCATCAGCAGCCTGTTTTCCGGCTGCTGTGATTTGAGGGCAAATTCTATTACGTTTTTCGTTCGTATTCGCATGTCAATCGGAAACTTCAAAGCCTCAATTTCCCTTAATTTTTGCCAGATTGCGACTGACATGCAAATGCTCAGTGTCCATTCCTTATTTAAATAAAGATTCTGATTCTGATGTGATTTCACCGCTTTCGTCTCCTACTCCCGTGGTACAAGCCACGTCGGCTGGCTACCATCCAGCCGGCGCGCGATGTTAAGTTGCATTAGAGCCGTCACGCCATCGCCACGTTTGAAGTCGTCTAACACGAGGCCACGTTTTTCTCACTTGCCACTGCTATTTCGTTTTGACTTCGAAGTTCGAGAATTCTCTAGAATTTTCGATTAAATGAAGTTCCTTCTGGATGTTTTTTGGTAGCTTTGCAAGTCGATACAGTCCGTATTTAACGGATAGAAAATTTGAGCGTTGTGTTTATATATATTTTTTTATAATAAATTAAAATTACGTCATAAAACATGAAAAAAGATCTAACCTTAAAAGCGTTATTGTTTTACACGATTTAAAGCCATTAACAATCCATTAAACGATTTCCATTTCGACCGCGTCTAGAAGCATAATCTTCTTACAGTTATTTTACGTTAAGCCCAGCTCTCAATCCTCAAACAAAAATACAGTTTTTGAGCCATAAAAATATTTTTTGTGTAACCACATAAAAACTATGAAATTATTTTAGTGCACGCTCGTACCGTCAGCATGTGCCAATGGCGCTCAGCGTCCACATTTTATAAAAAACAATTTTTCACCACTGCTCGTATCGGGGGAAACAGTCAGCGCGTCGCGTCGAATTTTAAACCGAATTATCTCGCAAAAAAAAGTTCGTCTAAACCGTTTCGTAAAAAATTTCGTTCGAAAACCCATCCGTTCGCGTTTCGCTCCTCCGGCCACGTTTCCGCGCGGTTTCTGTTCAAAAACTTTGTTTGGACTGTACGAAATTCGTTTGCTGGAACAAATATTCATTTTTTTCGCCGTGCTCTGTGTACAGCACTTTGCATTGTTTTTTAAACGGATGTCCTGTTTACTTTCGTCGGGCCACGGTCGCGGTTTTATAGCCGTGTTTATTATGTCTCGTGTATGGCGCGCTTTATTTCGACTTTGGGGCTCGCGGCTCGTCTCTGTTACACTTTGAAAGATTTATTACATTTTTAATTGTTGCGGAACCGCGCGCTGTAAACAGTTTCGTTTGATAATGTTTGTGCTAGTTTGCGGGATACGTTGCTAGATTACTGTGTTACAAACATTTCTAGCTGAATATACGTTTTAAATGTTGTTTATTTACTCTAATAATTTAGTGCGGTAAACAGCTCCTATACGTCCCGGTTGGTAGAGCGATGTCGAAGTTTTTCTAGGGTTTCCAACCTCTGTGTGATAAATAAACAGCCAGTCATGAGGTATTGGGTATGTTGCTATATTTAAACTTCTTCCTTAGAACATTTATCTGTGCATCAATGTTGTGTATTCAGAAGTCCAGAGCTGAAATGAATACAAAGAAAAGCAGGGATCAAAAGATGCTGAATTGACGAAGAAACGGAACCAAACAAATTGTGATAAAACACTTCTGCTTTATCACATTTAGTTTGGTCGGTTTACTTCTAACAAAGCGGCAACAAAATAAGCAAGTAAAGATCCTTTAGAACATTGTGTACGCAATAATATTCAAATAAAATTCAAAGCCGTAATAGAGAGCGCGATCTAACTGCTCACATAACTATTTGTTACAAAGGAGAGCGCCGCCATTCTGATCACGTTCGAGAGAGGAATAATATATCCCAAGGGAATTGTTATCACCATCTAATATTAGTAAACGCACTCTTTGTGGTGTGGATAGAGTTTAGTGAGGTTTTGAAAGCTGCAGTGGAAGAAGTGAATGCAGAAGTAGTCGTGTGCTTCAATCGGCCAATGCGTCGTGGAACAGTTTATAAGCTACCCAATATTACCCTATTTGAGAAAGGCTCATGCACAACAGAATAATTTGCTAAGAAGAGTTTCTGATCAATAGGATAAGAGAACAAATACGGAGTTGTAAGCGTTATGTATCTGTTGCGGAATTTGTTCGAAAGAGTCACCGCGGCCCTGGAACGCAAAGGGCTTTAGAAGGAACACGGATGGGTTTTAGTCAGTAAGAGTCTGACACACCCTTCCGCTCCACCTAGCGGAAGAGGTCATTTGATGATATTAAAAAAAAAAAGAAAAAGGAAGCGTTTTGTATCTATGATAAACAGATATAGCACCGATTGTGTGTGACATCAAAAGTCACACCATAATGAATTGCGCTTTCCAGTACAAATGAAGTTGTACGTGACAAGGATAGAAGAGTTACTCCAAAAGTGTGTGACCTACTTTTTTATTTATTAATTTTTTGCACCTACCGTACTTTCTTAGTAAACATCTTAAAAAAAAAAAAATATTCATGTTGATTTTTTATTTCAGAGAAAGATTTAAACGTACATATAAAACGTACTTTGGTTGCACTCATAAATGTCTGGGTAAGTTGGTAGGTATGATTAGCCCAGAGTATGTTATACTAATAAAACAAATATTACCTACGATATTATTCAGTCCAGGAAGCGAATCAAATAAGATACCAAGCTTGCCCACTAGGAGTCCGGTTTGTTTGTTCAACTAAATTAATTCCTCTATGAAGTAGCTATTAAATTGCATGTAGCCACAAGGTGTAACAGAAATAACGCGGAACTAGCAATGCAATATCAGGTTGTTAACGGAAAAGTATGGGGCATTTTAGTTATTATTGTTTGCCATTTCAGGACAGGTCCTATATTACTTGTAAAAGTTGTTCATAATGTGTGAAATCAGTCTTTTTCAGGATTTGCGTTTGTTCTGTTACGTACATCCGGTACAAACAAATCATGAGCAATAAAAACCGGAAGCCTGGTACAATATCGTTTTCATCCATTAATATAGACGTAAAAACATCTTCTACGCAATTCACTCATCAAATCTTAAATCAAAGTATCCTCTCAAAAGACAAAACGACCACAATCCATATTATTTACAAACAACACTACAAATAATATTATCGTAAAAACACTCCGTATTTTCTAAGCTGAACTAAATCCATACCTTTCGCAGTACTATACATATCCGTCCCGTTCCCTATGCAAAGTTTACTCTTTAAATAAGCAGTATAAAACACGAGCAAATCTTGGACAAACACTAGTAGTTTGCAAACAAAATCTGTATCGACTAGAAGCGGATAGACATGAATAAAATATGTGTGGCTCTTCTGTGAAACAGGTTATTGATGTTAGACGCGTCTATATGTTCGTGAGTCTATGTAGGTAAATAGAAGAGGTGTTATGGTTTTACTGTCGGTTATGGTGGAAAGTGGGTCACTGCTTTTGAATGTCGTTTCATTTCTTTTTTCTAAATGGTGGTGGTTTAGACTACATTTCGTTTATTTTTAATTGAAAAAAATATTGCATAGTTTTGTGATCGATTGAGAACCTGGAGAAGGCCACGAGAATCATCTGGATGCAACACGCACAGGACTGGTCGATGTGGCGACTCTTGGGGGAGGGTTATGTCCGGCAGAGGAAGTCTTTCGGCTGGCATGATTAGGTTGATTTTGTAATCTCATAAATGGAAATGGTAATATATACTGTTTTTGAATCTCATTATTCACTAACTCTCAATTACCCCTCAAACCTGCCAGCTATAATAGGACATTAATAGGCCGTTTGCACAATATACTCAGGGCCAGTCGTAAACCACATCAATGTTGCCAGCCTTCCATTATCCCGTACGTATTTATTGCTCGCTGCCCATAATTTCACCTTACTTTAACATTTACGATGTGCCGAGTTAAAATAAAGCCACACTCAATCTGGGAGCGAAATACGAAGGGATCTCAGGCACTCTCCAATATTCAATTTATTTTCTAACAACTACACTGTGTACACGTACAGTATACTTGTACCCAAGACCACAGAGTAGAAAACTTCTTTCGATTTCGTAGCGGAAATGTCAGTAGGAGAATTTTCTGCGGGGTGTATTTTTAGGCTGTGGCAGGGGATGCGGCTTGCATTACAAATGTACGCACGAATTCTCAAAGGACGTCCACTGATTGAAAAAGAAAACAGCTTCGCCGCTGTCCGATTGATTCTTTGTGCCCTCGTCGTGTATATCTTGTCTTAGATAGACCGGGAGCCGGGAGTTGAACGGAAATCGATTCCATTTTTAATTTGTTCGAACTATTGTTTTTCCGGTGACCTGTATTTTACACAATACGTACCGGTTTGTTTTGACAGAATGTTGTTTTGCAATTGATACCTTGAAATAGTCTTTAGAATCTTTTACGAAGCGACATTCTGTCAAGGAGTCCTAAATAAGTAGGATTTACATGCCCCAGTGAAATACCACGTGGTCAATACCAAATACTGAAGCCCCTTGTTACATAACCCATTACCTCAAAGTTGGACGGTGATAGTTTCTTAGACATCAGTAGTTTTCCATAATAAATCTACTTTCGTTTAATTGAAATAAGTAATACTCTATACAATATCGCAACGTATTAGCTAGTACAGCTACATCACCATCTAGAACTTTCCACTCCAATTTGATTAAAACTTCAAAGGTGACAGCGTCATTTAATGCCACTTACAAACTTAATGTGTTCGTTTAACGACCCAAGAGAAGCCTATAAAGGGTCATCCCCACCACGCCGTAAAACCCTGTTCCATCAATTAACTTTTATTACTTACATGACATGATTACTCACACGATAACCCTATTTCAATTACTCCTGTAAATCAGGATAAGAAAAGTACACCCTGTCGGTAATATAGCAGCAGCGTTAAATTTGTAATGTAAATTACAATAATAAATTGTTATAATTGTATTGGTTTATTTTCTCATCCACAAATAAAACAAATGAAACACTTAATACTAATAAAATAAAGGAACTTAACTCCGATCATGATAGTTAAGTATTATTAGAAATGTAACTTGCATAAGAAAACTATTTTATTTGTGGGACACTGGTGCCGCAACTAAACTGAAGCCTGTATTTTAGGACATCAGGTCCGCACCTAAATGCGTGATATGATAAGATAAGGTAAAAATAGTGCGCCAAAATTATTACAATTACCCAGTAAGTAGGTACATTTAAAAGTTTCCAAAGCCATAAATAGACAAAAACAAATTAATAGCATCATTCATCATCAGCAGGTAAGTATTACAAAGAGGAGGTATTACAAATAGATAGGTCATTTTCAATTACATTATTTATAAAATTTAATGTACAAGCTCTTTTGCTAATACTTGAAACCAAACAGTAAAAAAGGGCAAGAAAACAGTTAATTCTAATATTCCGTGTTAGTTTAGAGTCAATAATAACAATAAAGTGGCAATACGACGATTACCACTCACATTAAGCCAATCCCACAATATTCCTATCTCAAAATGTAAAAGTTTACAAAAGGCACAAAAAAATATTACCTTTTTTTAAAATGTAAAATAAAACTAATGCGTGGTTTTATTTTTTTTTATGATGGGAAATTATCAAATGACTTCTTCCGCTCTGAGTGGAGCGGAAGGGCGTGTCAGACTCTCACTGACTGAAACCCATCCGTGTTCCTTCTAAAGCCCTTTGCGTTCCAGGGCCGCGGTGACTCTTTCGAACAAATTCCGCAACCCTGGCAGACGTAGGTAACCTACAACTTCAAAACTGCAATCGTCACAGATACATCCAAAACCTAAAATCCTCCTACTTAAAATAACCACTAAAATAACCATGAGTCCAGCTCCCGGTGTAACCCCCCAACGGCTCGAACAAACAGTGTCCGTTCCGGTCCGTTCGTTACGGACCACTTCTGCGCGTCATTCGTTAGTTGTATGCAAAAATACTGAGAATTCTCCGCGACCACCACATTTTACTCGCACTGTGTCTCGAACATATGGTTGGTTTGGAGGGATGAAGGTTACTTTGTATTTTATTAACCTATTTTTTTAATCCAAAAAAATATAGGATAATATGTACATAACTATTCTCAAATCGTCTTTTATATATCGTCTAGCTTGTGACAGCGGCTTCACTCGTCGGAAATCATTATTTTTTAAGTGACAACTTCTTATGGGAGGGTAAACCGCTTCGTAACATAACGCGTTACGGCGCCAGTCTGTCTGGCTTCCCTTTCTCTCACGCATACGGCAGCGGTAGGCAGGCTCTTCCTCTCTCACTCTATTACAGACAGACGCTTCCCATTTTAAATAGTTCAACTTAAATGAGTTTAATTTTAGATTATTTTAATTTAAGTTATCACTTCTGTCGGACGTCCCGAGACGCACACTTTTTTTTTTTAAACCCTACTTTTTGACACTATGAATTTCTCCTGTATCGTGGATGCGTTTACAAATATACAAATTCACATACACAAACAGCCAGACCCGGAACAACTATCTTACTATTATAGTAGGCCATACAAATATTTTTTCCGTGCAGGAATCGAACCCGCGACTCGTAGCGCATCAGTCAGTCGCTCAACCAGTGCGCCAACCGTGTCGTCATAAATCATACCAAGGGAACATACTCCCGGGATGAACTCCTAGGAATATAATTCAACCATGTGCTAAGTTTCATCTAAATCTGTTCGGTCATTAAGACGTGACGAGGAAACAAACAGAAAGAATTACTTTCGCATTCATGTACTAGACACTTTGACCCCATAGTGGTCAATAGAAGTTTTCTAGAGACTGAAAAGTCAGTATAAATACACATAACACTGACTCACATGTTATTCCAGTTAATTTTCACCCACCATTAACATTTGACCCTTAATTCCCAGTAAACATACCATTAAATAAACGTCAACAGGAACTATTCTGAAAACTAATATGTTAATATCACTAGTTTAATGTACACACGCGGACGAACAAATTCCAACAAAGAATACCTAGCCACCGTTAGTAAATAAACTTTAATGAAAGTCGACGCGATCGTATCAACCCGACAGTTTCAGTCATTCACTCGGTAATAGAGTAAAGGCTCCCATAGACAAGGCGACAACGCGTTTTCATAGACATTTTTTGTATGGAACCAATTTGTACTAATAATCATATTCATGTGTTAGGTATTACAAGAAATGTTCTACAGTAATACAAATAATACATTTAGTAATGACATGCAAATTAATAAAAACTCTGTGAACTGAGGCTTAATTCTACTTAATGAGACAAAGAATTAAGCCTCAGTTCACAGACTTTCGTCAATAAATGTCAATCTGTCATAAACACCTCGATTTCCCTTTGACGGATTGCGATCGAGTTGCAAATGCGAATATTGCTTAATAATTTGTAGAATTAGCACTCTGTTTAGCAAAAGTGACATGGATGAATAGGAGTGCAATAGAGCACACGCTCTATTGCACTCCTATTCATCCATGTCACTTTTTGACAGCTAGCTGCCTTAGAACATAACTGCTCCAGAGTACGTTTTCTAAGGCAGCTGTAAAAAAAATATTAACCTGGTAGACACAGTTGAACAGAAAACATAATAACAACCATTTTAGTTGAAAAATCGCTAACACGCCTGTCTGCGTTTCCACGAATCACGGGCCCGTGCAATTAAAATCATTTCTCATTTGTTGACCAATTTATATGAACGATTTGACTGAATGTTACGTTGGTATAACGTTAGTTCGTATTGTGCATTAATTGTTCGTTCAATTACGCCTGCTTTGAGAATGGAATAGTTTAGCATTTTGGTTTCTTAATTGTGGTTATGTATAATAAAATTAAGACTAGTATTAGTGTGTGTCATGTATTGTAAATAACTTTGCATACTACTGTGTAAATTCAAGTTCTTAAAACTAAACAGACAGATGTGTTGCTGGCGAGTTTGTTGCGCCACTTCTTCTTCTCTGCTAAAACACTAGGAAGTGGTGACGGGCGGGCGTTTTGGGGGATTGCCTTTGTGTAGAACTTTGAAGTTCAAAAACGTGCTGGCACTCAGCTTTGAATAAATGACTCATGTGTTTGTCGATATTGGACATCAATAACTGAAGACAGACAGGTAGAATATGGTTCTACACATCAAAAACCCATAATAGTCATCAATATGGTTAAACTCATTTATTAACAGTCGAAACGACGCGTACTTCAGTTGCCAACCTGGAAATCTCTTAACCAGCTGCGGACCCAGGTTGGCCACTTTAAAATAATCTGGCCAAACGGGGCATTCTTCACCATCCCAAACGTAGTACCAGTGTGGAGCCCCTTCACAGGACATGCGTCACCTCTTTAATTACCCGTCGTGCACAACCACCTGCACCATCCAAGATTTGACCGAGGCCAATGATGGAGCTGTACAGGTTGCTCAATACTGGTCGGACAAAATATAATGTGAGTCAATAGACACGAAAAGAAGTAGATGAACTGTCGACAAAATAGTGTGTTGTACCCATACAGTAATATACACGATAATGTTACCCATTTTTTTGACATAATACTGGTAACCGCCTCCATCTTGTTCTCAATAACTTTCCAGAAATAGCTTTAACAATCTTTGAGCACAATACGAGTACAAAATATATTCGATTCTTAAACTCAAGGAAATAAACCGACATTGTTCACGTATTTCCCTTAGAAAGCAAACCTCAATATCGTGGGGCTCTGTGCAATGAAGACTAATGTCCTGCGATAGAGGACCTCTAGACCGAGAGCTCACAGACTCACAGCGCAGGCCAAGAGCGACGTCTTTGTTACGTTAACATCTGAAATAAACATTGTGCTGTGAACATGTCGTTGGGTTCACTTGTGTGAGTACAATGCAGGTTTAAAGAGAAATTATTCCAATAGTTATACACGGTGCCATTTTAGTCGTCTTACAACGACAACCCACTTCATCTATTCAATGATTATCTTTATTCCATAAATACTTAACTAACTATATACACTACAAATAAAAATAAAAACTCCTAACTAAATTAACCCTAAAATATGGCGTCAAAAAATTCATCCGCATCGCTGTCGACTGGAAGTGTACCCAAAAGACTGGCGGCATTGCCACGTTGTATGGCAATGCTTATTCTTTGACCAAGGTAAAAGCCAGCCCTTGGGTCACGTGAAGTGTCAACTAAGCGCCTTGAGAGATCTTTAAATAAGTTATGTGCACTCGGACCCCAAGACCCGAGAGTTTCAACCCCAAACGGCTCGAAAATATAACTACCAACAAGTTTATTATATTTCCGCCGCTTGAGGTTCTCTGCAGCCGCAGCGGCAGCGCCAGCACAGCACGAAGAGCTAGGAAGATGGGATGGCGCAAGAGTATCGACACAAGTAGCGTACCACACTAATGGCCTACCCATCTTCCATGGAAATAACGACATTTATTTATTTATTTAAACTTTATGTACAATAGTGGTACATGGGCGGACTTAATGCATCAAGGCATTCTCTACCAGTCTATTCCGTCCGGGCTCTTGCCATCGTCGCGAAATTAAAAAAAAAAAAAAAAAAACCCAGAGAAATTAGATTTCTCTTGTTTTGGCATAAATCAAGACCTTCTTTTTCTTAGCGTGTCGAGTGCAAATAGTGTTATTATTGTTTGGCCTTGTTTTCAGCAATAGTAACATCACTTGCTGATGTAACCATAAGGTCCTCACTTGTGCAGGTAACACATGCGGTGCAAGACGAAAGGTGGGTCATTGACTGCGGAGAGACGTCTCGCAAACACTAAAAATCGGTGGCATCCGAGACCTGAGTGCGGAGTATACTTAAGCTTCCTGATCAAGATCTTATTGCATGCTTGTTTGCCACTTATTTCCACTGTGTTCGGTGTACCAATTTGGCTGCAGATTTCTTGCCTCCAATAATAATAAATGCACGCATAAGAAATAATAAGTTCAGACGGAAACATACTCCGTAACTCTTCTGAACATGTGAACTTCGAAAGTATGACATGATTTCATAGATAGTATGATTTGTACCTAATAAATATACATTTGATATAAACATAAATCCTTGAAATAAATTCTCACGTCTGACCTGTTTTCACCGCAATGCTGTCCGACACGCTACTATATTATGTACCGTATGTATGTTTATTGCAAAAAGTGTCTCCCGTTTGGGAGCTTTGTCGTGATGAAGACAAGTGTCCTTGTAGTCGGGTGATGCAGGCCAGCGACCGGTACTTAGGGCTGTCCATTCTGTCGCTATTTTGTGTAAAAAAAGAATGTCAAAATGAAATGGCAGGCTGTCGGAAATGTAGTTTATTACTACACAGGATTTATTGACCTATTCTCATAAGGAGATTATTTTATTGCTGATGTTTTTGCCCTTGACGTGAAAATACATTTTTACATGGTGAAGCAAACCGTTTCATGAGAAAGCTTTCACATAAAACACTTTACCAAGTACACAAACAAAAAGGTATCAGTATAATCCTGGATAATCAGGCAAAAATAACACGAAATTAATGTGAACGTGTGCTTTTGAAAGCTTCCGCGTTCTGGCTGGCGAACATTGAGGGGAAAGGAGTAAGGATTACATTCAAGCAGATTTGGAAATAAAAGAAAAACAGAATATATTATTATCAGCTTTTATCGTCGGAAAGCCGTAACATTTGACTGAGGGGAATATTTTCGCACGTGTGTTGAGGAAATTGGCTGAAACTCTTTGGTATGAAGTTGGTTTGAACTATAAAATGGTCCATTAGGTAGGCATCATTATAACCAAATTTACAGACTTGTATTAACTCAATTTTCATTTAGGCTATGTTAAGCCTTGATGCAAATGTACGTGCAGTAGAATTAAAGCAGACGAAGATAATGGAATGAGCGGGATTCCTCCAGAACGAATTGCTCAACACCTATACAAGATTAAGAGGAGCGGAAAGGAGAGAGGGATCTCTTCAGATTAAATTAGAAAAAAAGGAATAAAAGTAGTGAAGCTGAAGTATGTTATGATGACAGATGTTTTACAATTTACACTGCTAAAGTGTTACAACATCCTGATCGTTTAATGAAGTGTGATAATATTGATTAAAATTGTAAAAATGTTCGGGAATAAATATTATTTCGCGGACCTTTAATCCCACGCGACATCCTCGGCTTTCCTGTTTCAGTAACGTGACCCAAATTCTGATGATGGTATGAATTCAGTGCAAAAATATATTGAAATTAAATTCCGCACGAAAGGTACGGCATATGTCAGTCACTACGGTAGAAGTTTTTGTCGTTCCGGGTTCACTAGTTAGTGGGGCGTATTGAATTTAAAAGCTATCGGGTTTTAGATTGAAATGAATTTTGTGGTGGTATTCAAGTAAGTATTTTGGAGTGTTAGTCGTATCTATAGTGTCATTATATTTAACTGCTTGCTGGGGAGTTTTTTGCGCCACTTCTTTAACCAGATAAAACACTAGGAAGTATTGACAGGCGGGCGTTTTGGGGGACTGTCTTTATGTAATCAAAACTTTGACGTTAAAAAAATGCTGGCACTCAGCCTAATTTGAATAAATGACTTTTGATTTTGATTTTGAAACTGAAATTCTACAAAAATAAGTTATTTTTATACTAGTGAGATTCAAATTAATACACAAAAACTCAAATGTTGAAAATAAAATCCAAAAAATATGCATGGTCCCAACCTCAGAAAAAAAAAACGTCACGGACAAGCCAATCATACTAAAACACCCCTCTAAGATTCCCATCATGGACCACGCCAATCCCCTAACTCCAAATCTTCACAACATTACCACCAGTGAATAGATCTCGAAATTAACAGGCTAAGGGAGAGCACACAAAACAAGGGGAAGAAAAAGAAAACAAAAAAAAACTGTAAACGTTTCATTGAAATACATAAAGGCCCACATCAAAATTCACTTTGCTCGCGGGGAGGCGCAATAAAAGTCGGAGAGCGGGAACTGACGCGCGCTCAGCTTGTGATAAATAAAATAAATGCCCGTCAATCTGATCAGGGCAATCTTTACCAAGATCTCAACATCGATACTCCACACTGTGTTGATACCATTGCTGGTTCAACGTTAAATCATATAAGGACTGTTGAAGAAGAAGAGCAATGGAATGATGACGTATTTTTTGTTGCAGCTATTGTCAGTCGTGTCGGGGATTTTTTAGATGGGACGGCTTCAAGGGTTTTGAAGCAGTATCTTGGGGATCCTGAGTAAGCTATTGTTGTCCTAGAGTTTGTAAACGATATTTGTTCGCAGACTAATGCAAACAATGTGATAAAGTTGGAGTTGTTTGAGAGTTCAAAAGATTTAAAATTTATTCTTAACAATGAAAGTTGTGGAAACTTTTTAAATAATTCATCAGAGAAATGAAATAAGACTTATGATAGCGAATTTGTGTTGTTTATTTATTCGTACTTTATTATTTCTCTTATACTGTTGTTCTGATATGATGTATTGTAACTAAAATAAAATCGTAACATCGAATAATTTATAGCTTTCAGTCTGGTTAACAGCGGGACATGTGGGTGATATATGTAAATGTTGACTGAATTTCATTTTATATCACATTATCTTATACTAAAGAGTATTTTATAACTATGAAAACCATTCCTTGAAAAACTTGTACAACTAATTTCTCAGGAGGTGCTTTGGGTATTGTTTTTTTACAAAATATTAATTATTATGTTTCTTGCCTCCTATTTAGCTAGCCATAAAACCTGATGAGTTATTAATCGACTTTAAGCAAAAGAGAAGAATTCTCAATTTGCAATTATTGCTTGACCAAAGCCGCTTCAATTTCTTTGAACAAAATGGTTGGTAGATACTTTTACTAACGTAGCGTTACTGATCACAAAAGACAGTTTCCGCTCTTTAATATAATTAAATTGAAAGATGTTTGAACAAACAAAGTAGCTATCTACTCGCACAGAAACATTTATCGCTTCCAACTTTATGTTGATAAAGCTAGAAGTTCTATCGAAAGCCAAAGATAAATTAACAAACTTTTAATAGACTCCAATATTTACATGTCAAATGTAAAGAATTTGAACAAAATTTCAATCCGTGTAAGATATTGTACATCAAATTTAAACAAACACCAATTCGGGCCATGAATAATACATAAAGGAGTCCGTCGATCCTTTCGCTGCCTATCGATATACGCAGGCTGGGAAAGGCAAACTTAACCACTGCACTTGACGGAGACCTTAAGCTTTAGAACTAGAGTTGAAATTTGAAAACCCTGCATGTAGCATACTCGAGTTTACATTTTCAGCTGCAAAATTCTATCTGCATTCTGAATAGATTCTATTCCTTCAAAAATAAGGCTGAATGTGAAGAGTTTCAGATGCATATCTATCGTGGTTCATATTTTCCCTAAGGACGACTTCAGTGTTAGGTTTATGATAATTTTTAGACCTCATCCGGTTATTATTGCTGGCTATTAAATTCCCGACTGAGATGTTTCTATAGAGATCTTTTTGCTTTTACTTTGAGATCAATTTCAATAAAAAATGAATGTGGATTATTTTTCGGAGATTTCTTTTCTAATTTCTTTACATTGAAATAGATTTGATCCTAAATCCTGATTGGTGTTCGTCTGAAACTTCGTCATTTAGACGTTCCGTTTCCCTGTTCCCGGTTTCTCGTTGATATTGCTCGGGGTTCTCGTCCATTGATCGGTGTGGCACCTGAGCAGTATTGCTTTAAGTGGTGTGGTCATCGCGTGACCGCTCGCTGTAATTGCCTCGCAGACAACGCCGTAGCGTTCTGCCGCCGACAGGCAATTTTACTGCACCCATGTTTGATTGTTTTTAGTACCTAAATTAATGTGATTTGACCGCATGCCAGGAACGTGTCGGATTTGTAGATAATGTTATGTTGGCGAATGTATATGTCTCATTTTGTAAAGTTAATGCACGTCCCGAAATGTTTTAGAGCTATTTTGATCTGTGTCAGCTTAATATAAATAAATCACTTGATTTTTGTTTTTTCAATATAACTTTGCAGTGACAATAAGTACAAATATCTTACAGATACTAAAGGATTGGTTAACTCCAAATCGATTGACATATTTAATGACGTCACTCCCTACTTCTGATACATCAAGTTCAACAGCTTGCCATATACTCAGGTCAATGCACTTAGAATTTCATTCACTAAATACGTTTTGCAAGCCAAAAACTAACCGATTAAAGTCCCCCAGATATTGCAGCGAAACATAATCCAAGCAATAAAGAGAAAACGTGTTTAGTAGTTCAAAAGATGAGATTCCGTTAGATAGCAGTTCGCAGGGTAGCGTGTTCGGTGCCCATTGTTCAGCAGATAACTATCACGCACTAAGTAGAACAGTTGCTAGTCTAACTTAGTCTGTTCTGTCTTTTAACGTTTAGAAGTATTGCTGGGGCTCGAAATTTCTTGTTCGTTTTGTTGGCTGCGAGTTGGAATGTTCCGTCTTCTTCATGTAGTTAAGTAGGTCGCCTGATTAAATGGTAATGATAAACATGGTTCCGTTAATATGGGTATTTATGTTGTAGGTTGTTGTATTGTTGTATGTGTTTATATTCTCTAAAAAAGAATCCTATCGGCCGAATTTCGATCATGGTGGCCAATCTCAAGAGTGTGTGCATACACAGGTGCACTTTGAGTTCCTTAACTCTTATATTCCGATGGGACAGCAATCAAGGAGATGCAGACCAGGACACACGGCTTTGCGTGCTTTCCGAGGCACGGGGGCTTTTCACTACCAAATTCCTAATGCAATAACTATGTGTGGGAATCGAAGCCAGGACCCTACGCTCAGGAGTCACGCTTGCGTCCACAAGATTCTTGAGGCAGTAAAAGTCGACCAACGAGGTACATTTCTCCTGTTTATGGAAATCCAACAGGAAACTTCTGGTGGGAAACTGATATCCAATAGGAATAAAACAGTGAAAATCGTGTTCTTTCCTCCCAGCATGCGCAATCTCCTGCACCTTACACGATTTAAATAAAGCCAATGGCCGAGCACAGCTATCCTGGTTAATACGGGGCGAACAATATTTGAGTCAAATCTACACGAATAAAATGACAGAGCTGACCGAATCACCTTGGTCGAACGAGATATAAGAACAAACAGAAGCATACATTTTTTGCCAAGTTATAAAACACAAAGAAGAATTTGGGTCAACAACAAACTACCTTGAAAATAATTAAACTCCAGCCCACTTAAAAGATAAGTGATACAAAAAATCACCTGTACTTTCAGCACTCGCCACCTCACAGGATGCACTTAGCAGTTCAGCTCTAATGAGCAGAGATAAGGCAGTGATACCATCAGCTGCACTGAACCTGATACTGACGGGGAGTAATCTAACAAGTTTCAGAGTTAAATAGCTGGACTTTTTAGTCACGTGACGAGCGAGAACACTCATGGTGAAACACGACCTGGAACATGTTGAAAGATTCCGCTTTGTAGGTCTCTCAGGCGTTCGGACTGTCCGAATACCTGAGAGACCTACAAAAAGGAATCTTTGATATTATTACGGAGCTTAAATAAAGTGTAACTGAAGTATCGTAAAACCTGAAAAGGGTTGATATGAACTCTGAGTCCTGAAAAGGGTGGATATGGAGCCCTGAAATTTCTGTATAGAAATGTGTAGGATACTTGAATTTTTTTCGTGATTGTAGGGTTGATCCCAAAGTAAAAGATGATCATAAAAACTCCTTGTTTCTGTTACAGTTTTATAAGCACGTAGTTTCGTTAAATAATTAATTCACAAAATGTTTGTTTTACGTTTTGAAATAACCTACGTGTGTGTGAAGTGTCGCCAAACAATTCATACAGGGTCTGCTTCACCAGGTGACACTAATTTAATCAAAACTCGATGTAAAAACTATGCTAACTACAACAACACTCCTAAAAGACACTGTTGTAAAGTGAACACTACCTCTATATTCCTAGGAAAGTCATCCAGTTACGGGCGTTTCTCACCTGCAAACGATATTGATTTCTAATAAGGAAGTTTTGCACGAACTCACCTCGGTACTTATCGGAAACGTCTCATTTACCTCTTAGATCCTGTGGCTTTAATGTCAGCAAGGCTCATACTCGTAAAAATATAATATTGAGTTTATTACCTACTTGTATACAATCAGTACAATTTTTTTACGAAGCTATGATAGAGTAACTTCTCACAATCGCACATCTTTTGTTGCCACAGGTACTTTCATTCTTACGGGTCACTCGTTTAACTGACATAGTAGTTTTTATCAATGTCGAAAGGTGGGTACTGACCGGTGTTACGGGGCGTAATGTTACAAAGCCAGCATTCGAGCAGTCAGGGGCGTAATGTTACAAAGCGAGCATTCGAGCAGTCAGGGGCGTAATGTTACAAAGCGAGCATTCGTACAGTCAGGGGCGTAATGTTACAAAGCGAGCATTCGTGCAGTCAGGGGCGTAATGTTACAAAGCGAGCATTCGTGCAGTCAGGGGCGTAATGTTACAAAGCGAGCATTCGTGCAGTCAGGGGCGTAATGTTACAAAGCGAGCATTCGTGCAGTCAGGGGCGTAATGTTACAAAGCGAGCATTCGTGCAGTCAGGGGCGTAATGTTACAAAGCGAGCATTCGTGCAGTCAGGGGCGTAATGTTACAAAGCGAGCATTCGTGCAGTCAGGGGCGTAATGTTACAAAGCGAGCATTCGTGCAGTCAGGGGCGTAATGTTACAAAGCGAGCATTCGTGCAGTCAGGGGCGTAATGTTACAAAGCGAGCATTCGTGCAGTCAGGGGCGTAATGTTACAAAGCGAGCATTCGTGCAGTCAGGGGCGTAATGTTACAAAGCGAGCATTCGTGCAGTCAGGGGCGTAATGTTACAAAGCGAGCATTCGTGCAGTCAGGGGCGTAATGTTACAAAGCGAGCATTCGTGCAGTCAGGGGCGTAATGTTACAAAGCGAGCATTCGTGCAGTCAGGGGCGTAATGTTACAAAGCGAGCATTCGTGCAGTCAGGGGCGTAATGTTACAAAGCGAGCATTCGTGCAGTCAGGGGCGTAATGTTACAAAGCGAGCATTCGTGCAGTCAGGGGCGTAATGTTACAAAGCGAGCATTCGTGCAGTCAGGGGCGTAATGTTACAAAGCGAGCATTCGTGCAGTCAGGGGCGTAATGTTACAAAGCGAGCATTCGTGCATTCAGGGGCGTAATGTTACAAAGCGAGCATTCGTGCTCAGTACGTGGAAACGAGCACGTAAATGCGCGAATGTGTTTTGTTTTACACGGATTTTAGGACATGGTGTAATATAACATGCTCACTGCGAATTTTACATTACGGCTCGGAACTCCGATCAGTACCTAGCTTAAAATGTCAAAGTCAAAGCGTTTATTTCAATTAGGCCATTTTAATGGCCTAATTGAAAAATTGTTAAGTGACTTTACTGTCCAAATAAAGGGTAATTTCAGGTGTTTTTGGCAGTTCCTGATAACGATGCGACTGCGAACGCTTCTTAGAAATATAAGATTTGCCTCTCTGATGAGAAAGAACACTTTATCACGTATTGCGGTTGTACTGACAAGCTTTGGTGTACTACCATTGCAGATTTATACTAACTATTTCAAGCCACCCTTTCTTCTATGTATGAGGAAGTGGACCGTACACCACCACGTGGACCCAGTTCGGGATTGTAAGTGTCATGACACATGTACAATTCCGAAATGTTGGTTATGTGATATGCCGGTTTTCTCACAATGTATCTGTCATCAATTTGAAACATTGGAAATAAACGTTTTCTATTTGTTTTATTAAATTAATTCTTTTAACCACAAAATTATTCATTATCTGTACCTAAGCTAATCTTAAACCACATCAGCGATTCCTCGAAGGCCTAACATTTAGGAGGTAAATAATTGAAGAGGCTCCTCGTATGAATGCGGGCCGCTCAACGACCCTCGGGTTAATTTGTGGGAGAGAGCTCAACAACTAAACTCAGAGCGTGAGCTCGCAAGTGGAGGGGGAGTTGAGGGGGAGTGGAACATCTTGAAAGTTTATCAGTGTTATCTGATGAAAGAAAATCAATCGTTTACGCCTTTTACATAGCGTTAAACAATGAAGTATAATCAACCATATCATAGGTGAATTTTCCATTGATCTTCTCTTAAAAAAGAAAATAGGTAGCAACAAATTTATTTTTATTTAGGCCTCCACATATTACTCAGCAAATTTTATTTAATACTTTCTCCGACCAATCTGTCAGGAACGAGTCTAAATCGTCACGCCATCGTTTTAAGGCCTTTCTAAGTTAGAATGTCCGTATTTTGATTCGAATTACCTATATGCTGTCAAATTTACTATCGCTTTACCTAAATATTCCAATACAAAAAACATAAATCATATAATTTTTACGGCAATATTCACGGACTCATTTTAATTAAAAAAACAGTATCACAGACCAAAAAGAAATCAACTTTAAACTCATACCAGGGGCAGGGTATGAGCCCTGTATAAAATCCGTAAAAAAAACCATTCAACATTGTTCACTAACTACCATCCCCCATACACCGGTACTCAATCCCTAACTTCGGAATACCATTGAATAATTCCCATCAGCAGTACTGCCAACGTAATGGAGGTTTAATATTTTTCTGCGGTTGGCCCGCCTGCTTGTTAGTACGAAGCCTGCACAAGTTCATTGTTGAGAAAAGTTGTACACTGGAAACGTGAAATGCTTTCTGTATTTTTGCTTCGAGTATGTAAGGCATTAAAATTATGAAGACATGGAAAAGTTCAATAATTGATAAACTAGAAATGTTAGCAAACTAGCTTTTGATTAAGGCGTTTCAGTATTACGCAACTTCTTGGTTGTGAAACCTTATTTGCGTTTGTACCGATATTTCTCAACTTTAATTTGTTTTTAATATGAACTGGTAAACATTTGTTACAGACAGTCAACCCTGCTTAACTTGGCACGATTTATAACGACATAATTATATAGTATGGGGTCCGAGTGCTATTCGAGTCGTGTAGCAAATAGCTGGTCGACTTTTCACGTGTCTAGAGGGCTGGGCTTTTCTCCTATTGAGAGATGAAGATGATTTTGTTTTATACGCGTTTTTATATTATTAATATTATCAGTTGGTACCTATACACTAAGGTAGTTACATTCTGTTGTATAAATCTTTCGATGAAATTGTTCCGCGCATTTGACTTCTTTGTATGGAATCCTTGAAGTTGGGGAAGCCCAACAGCTTAAAATAATAGTCTCAACTACTACACAAGTGTTACTTCCATCAAACACCAGTTATTCAACAACTGGTCCTCATGAAACATCCTTCATATCCACCTACCAGTAGTTAGTATGCAAAACAGCTAAAATTCAAGTTAACTGCGTCGCATACAGGACAGGTTAGTAAAGCTAAAAGTTAATAATATACTGTTGTTTGTGCGAACTATAAACCGTTACAGCCTGGGATTGTTTGCTTAACGACTATAAAATAACGCGGGATTAGTCTGTGGTCGCCTACGGGGAGGGTTTGTGGATAGTTTGGTCAAGCCTCTAAGAGAAAAACAAGTTACAAGTGAGTGACAGAATGAGCTTCACCCCGTTCACAGTTATTTTAAGCAACCACACGCAACCATACGCGCGCACTATAATTCGGCGCGCGGTTGAAATCGGAACTAAACGTGTAAATTTTATAAGTAGGTATGCTAATTAATATAATCTAGTACATTATATATATGTACCTAGCTAGTTAATTATTTATCATTTTTAAATATATGAAAGAAATATATTTCATAAGGCCTGCAATTTGAAGCAGCGCCACCATCCGCGCGCAGACTTATCTGGCGCACACTCTAGCAATCAAATAGGAACGATAGTAAAGATCATTATGATTGACGAAATTAGAAGTTAAAAACTATGAATGCACTGTATCAGTGTACCAACAGACATTTGTTTTATAAGGGAGAATAAGTTGCTTTTGAATTATTGTTTCACACTTGAGTGCAATCAAGCTAGAGTTGCAACAAGTTAATCTACATCAATTTTCACGACCAACCAAAAGTTGACTGGCACATCGCTATGAATGTGCATTGCTGTAACATGTCATTATACTGGTACCTCGGTACCCAGGTCCTCTCACCAGAATCCTACTGCGTCGTTCCATTTCACTTCATTTTATAGCTAATGTTCTATTTATTCATTTATTTCTAGTATATTTAAACTCAGACTCCAAGTAATCCTCTGCGTTATTTAGAGCGAACACCCAAAAAAATCACATCGCATCTACCTCATTCACTCCCCATAATCTGTGGCCACTTAAAGCTATGTCCACACCCGCCGACGTCACGAGTCGCGAGCAAACACCGCGGCCACCGCAGCGCTATTACATACATTTATACGTGTGCACCGATCCTAACGGACACTGTCACCGCAAATCAGTGCGATGTGGACGTAACGTGATTTTTGTGGGCATCGCGTGTGGCCCGCCTAGGTACTACCTCGATTTTGTAGCTGAGAAATTGAGATTTTATAGTGGTGTGGGTGGGAGAAATGAGAATCGTTAGAACTAGAAATTGTCAAAGCCAAGTTTATATGGACACAGAACACAATTATTTAAGCTAGGTGTAATCATTTTCGTATCAGAGTTTAAAATTGTCAAAGAGAGAAACAAAACGACATTTTAATTACGTTTGTAATTTTATAAAAACAACCTCAGATGCGTGTCATCGCATTCAATTCAAAAATCGTTTTTCCATTTGCCAGCGAGTGTTTCGATGTATATTATTTATGTATTTATCCGATACAGACTTTACTGTTACTGCAATTAATGTCAACTTGATTCTGTACTGTGTGTCTGATCCAGAACTACAAATTCCTTCAGCCTTATCTATTTAAACTAATATTATAAAGAGGAAAGATTTGTTTGATTGTTACAATTTAGCTGAAAATCTCCTCAACCGATTTTAAAAATTCTTTCACCGTTAGAAAGCTACATCTTTACCGAGTAACATAAGTTATGTTTATTTCCAGAAATAATTAGAATAATGTAACCCAAGGTGTAAAAGAAATTGACATAAAATGTCTTTCATCGCATGCGCTGCGAAAATGATTGATGATAGAACAAAACAATGTACCGCAATATTAAAGAACATATCTATAAAAAAGACAATAGCACATGCCTATTTCCGACGGGTAACTTACAATAACTGCTTATACTATAGAAAATTAAGATTAAAAATAATTATTTTTTGTGAAGCTTATTTAACCCATATGGTATTAACTATTAATCTATATCTAAATAAATGTGTTTGTTAGAACGGAAATTTAATATAAAATATTTGTGCCCTTAACTCTATGTAGTTTAAACAAATATTTTTGAAGTTACCGCAAAAATATTCGCGCGACAGAATAATTACGCGCGCGGCAGTCATTCGGTCCGGCCATCGCGTCGCAATTTAGGTATGTGGGGATTCTGGCTTCCGGGAAATTCAAATTCAAAATACTTATTGCACCATAATGTTTACAAGTACAATAAAACCTTGAGAAAGCCTACCTTGAAAGTGAGAATCAAAAATCTAAAATAATAATAATCCCTTAACGAGGCGTTGAAGTTTCTGGAGTACCTACTAAATCCGCGCGGGCGAAGTGCTAGCAATTAATATTTTGGCAGCTAAATTGACGTAACCAGCTCAATATTTCCCATCAAATATAAAAATGCGCGCACACATCGCTGGCTCGCCCATAAATCGCGCCAATCTGAAGTGTGCCGTACAACCGCGCGATGAGTTATGTAGCCCGCGCCTTATCGAGCTACCGCGAGCTTGAAGTAACGACTGCAATTAATACACACGTGAAAAATACGCAAATTATTATAATGATGCTACAGAACCAAGGCCAGGCCAGTGGCAGTGACCTTTGAACTATGTACGTTAACAACTTATCATTTTTGGGAAAATATAGGCTCATTTCAATCAAATCCTATTAATAAAAGGAGCTCGTGGCTGATAAATAACTGTCGCACGGTTCAATCTTTGAGGTTAAGCAGCGCTTGCGAAGGTCTGTCCGAAGAGGGGTGACCATCCATTACTTACCAAGACTCCTCCGTGCCTTGGAAAGCACGTTAGGCCGTTGGCCTCGGTGATCATTGGTAGATTTTTGACAGTGTCGAACGAATAGTTAAAACCCAGCTACTGGATTGTAAGAATCAAATAGGCAGTCGCTCCATGTTAAATACTGGTATTCAGTTGCCCTCAATGAAGTTAGGAAAAGGCTAACCAAATTGATTGATTGACATCACAGTTACTACGTTTCCTCTGTAGGTAACTATTGCAGATCTTTTTAAGTAGTGATGGGTGGTATTTTTTGCTACTGACCAAAAATATTCCAAAATGAAGCAGCTAACTACAATTCAAAATTATTTAACAACTTTCTTAACATGTAATAAAACTAAGTACCTACCGAACTTTAAGAAAATATAGCGTCTCACCTAGGTAAAGAAGATTAAATAATAGTTTAGGGACGGAAAGCACCCATGAATATAAATAGCTTTTAGTGAGGAGCAACTCCAAATTCATGAAATAAGGCTGTTTCATAAATTCCGGTTTAATAGAGGGACTGATATTCTTAGCAACGAGGTTCCTTTTCTTCTTGATTTTTTGCCTTGGAATTTCTCATCGGCAGACCGAAATCTGGATCTGTGCCTTGACGTGACGTGATCGAAGCGAGAGCGTTGCACGATTCAATTTTATTCATAAAAGTATGTGAGTATCAATGTTTTGTTATGTCGTTGTCACGTTAAACTATCGTCCGTAAAACGACTTTACAGACAACCATTTTTTTTTTTTATGTCTTCGTTTTCGTTGGACCACTATCTCACCTGATGATAAGCGATGATGTGGTCGACGATGGAGCACGCTTGCCTAGAAGTAATCTTTTCACTTTGACTTAAAAAAACTCCAGATTGCAGCTGCTGTTATCAGGAAACACTGACTCCGTGAAAGAATTCCACTCCTTAGCTCGTTGAAAAGGCACGCCCTCTATTAAATGAGATTTCGACATAACTGGGGAAATGTGGGGTTTACTATGTATAAGTTTCGCCTCTAAACCTACGAATACAATCGTTAGTCGTGTCGAGTTTCTTGCACGTTCGTCTCCCCACGGATATTGTACTTACGGACCGACTCCTTGATAATTCAAAAGTACCTGTTTAGTTGAAATAAATGTATAGAGTGTGATTGTATGGTATGTGTTTGTTAATATATGTGCTCCAGTGGTCTCGCGGTTGCATACGCGACTGCCGAGCGTGGAGTTCTGGGTTCGATTCCAGGTCGGGCTTTTTCAATAGGAATTTCTCAGTGATAGTCCGGAATTTTGGAAGTTGGTAGTGTGACAACCCCGACCCCGTGTCTCGGAAAGCACGTTAAGCCGTTGGTCCTGCGCCAGATCTCTCCGGTCGTGTCGGGTTGTCGTCCCATCGGAATATGAGAGTGATGGAAGAGGGAGTGCACCTGTGTTTGCGCACACACTTGTGCACTATAATATGTCCCGCGCCGAAGGCTAGTCTCGCTTGAGATTGGTCGCCATGGCCGAAATCGGTCAGGAGGACTATATACGTGTTCATTAATTTGTCTTACAAACATAAAAATCTTCTACAGTAAAATCTACCTTTGCAAATGGACAACTAGCATTTAACTAACATTTACAATTTTTTTTTTTATTGCAAACGTTAACATATTATGTACTTCAAAAAAGCTTAATTTAAAGGCTTTTTCGAACTGCATATGGTCTAATTGGAATACATGAATTGACTTTGATTTAATTTAAGAACAACTCGTTAGGGAAGTTTAGGTTTATAATTGGTATGCATCTCAGTGCTTTGACAATAAAGGCTTTTTTCTTTTTGTTAATGTTATTGCCTCGTGTGCCCTATCTTAGGAAACAGTTAAGAGGAGTGTTCATTCTTCACAAATATTTTATCAATCCAACCCATTTGTGTTTGATACATACTGAAATTAATTTCCAAATCGTTATGCTAGCATCATTAGTGGCAGCCATTGTTCCAAACTGTGCTGAGTGGGACATCATCTCATTGTCATGTTAATTCACTCGTCCAATATTTTGAGCGTAATTTTTAATTTAGTGCATCGCAATTTATAGCTTTGCAACGATTAATAATGAGGTGTCGAATTTATCATCGGTTTTCATGAAACGGTTTTGTTTTGGGGAAATATTGAGTTAACCTACTAGTGTTTCATACTAGTGTTGAAATAACTATTAAGTGATCATTTAGTCAAGCCTTTATCAAAGTCAAAGTCCAAGATTTATTCGCAGATAAATATGGTTACAAAAGTTCTCTTAATGTTATATGTATATAGTAACTTAACATATTCAATCATAACATTATGACATGCAAATTTTTGGTATAGATACAATTACATCATTAATATTTAATCTGAAGGAATTCTTTTATATTATAGAAGGGATCCTCAATTAACCACCTGTGTAAAGCCCTTTCGAAGCGGTCCATTGGAAGTTCTTTAATTTGCCTAGGAATCTTGTTATAAATCTGGATACACATAGAATAGCAACTTCGCCTATATAGTTCCGTTTTTATTCATCGTCATCCACAACCCACTTCATCCACTGCAGGACCGATTGTGCCAATCCCAACGCTCCCTTTTTTTTAAACACCACGCGACACCAACTCCGGAATCGCCACACTCCTACACCAACCGCATCCATGTTCAAGCCGTGGTAGCAACAATGTGGTCTGCCCAATGTGGTCTGCCCATCTCGCCGAGGAGTAACTAACCGTCTTACCCCACGTATCATCTCTGCGCCAGGCCAGGTGTCCTACCTAACTCAATTTGAAATCCAAAATGAGTATTTCGAAATGGAAGACCTTCGTTCTTAGGATCTCGGCGTTTGGAACACGGTCTGTTAACCTTATGCCAATTAATAATTTTCTAGTGTTAGCTCCAACAATAACATTAATTGGCAGTTCATCTAAAGCTCCAACATTATCATTTACAGTTATTATACGATATTATTCTACATTCTATTTAACTATCGATCAACATATTTTGTTTTATTTAACAACCCAGTAAAATTAAAGACAGCAATTTAATTTACGAAAGTCAATTACAACAAAATACGTGTTTAAAATATACAAATTCAAAAATAATGTCCACAAAAGGTTGAAAGTCAAATAACTTTGTTGGTATTTGCCCTTCGTTCAATGTACAGTTACGAGAATGAATATGAGACGATTAATTGAAATTCAAAAGCGATTATCTCCATAATGTATTGATAAAAAGTGATGTTGTTACGAACTTTTATTTAGAATTATAAAATACTTGTTATTTTTTTTCAAAGTTACAATCGTCACTTCTAAAGAAAATTGCTTTTTAATTTTGCGTAAGTGTCAGGTATTTAAGGTGGTGACTGTACAGGGCGCGGCATATAATTGACTCCAAAATCCGATTTGATCTTTTGGGAAAATTGGTTTTCCATAAAGAAGGTGCTATCTATCCTGTTTATATCAGTTAAGGAAATTATTTCGGGGCTTAATGAAATACAGTAATGTACGAGTATTTTGGTACTTCCCTGATGAGTTTGAGTTCAGGAGACTTAGAAAGTATGTCAGTTCAGTAGGCTCTCTTTTACTTAAGAGTCAACTTAATTATAAAGGATGTGCGTGCCTTCAGGCCATTTATTTGAACCTTGTTTAAACTTTATTAGCTTCTCTTGTATCTTTTTGGACCTGGGGTTTTATCTATTTTGAGTATTGTTTGCACAGTGATAAAATGGCTTGATTAAGTTTATTTGTCACCATGTAAAGGTTTCTCAATGTATATATGGGTTTCCATAGACTCTAGCGAAAGTCAAATAAAACTATGTTGCTCACATAAAAAATCTTTACATTTCAGTTTAACGCAAACGAAGTATCATCTAGTTAACTGTTCTATGCATACATTATTTTATATTATGTTCGCTTATCTTCTACTATAATACCTCCGAGACAAACTTGAGACACAACTCTAAACTAGTTTAATTTCTTCAGCAAATATCAAAAGTAAGTCTCAAAATATGAATAATAAAATTTAAATTATAAAGTAAGGAGCAAACACGAGCTATTTCGCAATCAACTAAAACACTAACTTAAATGGAAACTTATTAAAAAACGTCTGTCACAAAAGTTCAAAAACACTCCTTATTCATTAACTGTTGAACAACAAAGCAGTTTTAAGGCAGCGTCTCCTAGCGGGTACATTTTGCTGGAACTCTTTTATACTTAAAGTCAAAAAGTCAGAGAAAAGTACTGGGGAGGGTGATGGGATGTTTATTTTATATCTCAATTAATTAGCGTGGCTCGTAGCGAGTTTAATCCCGTATTCATGACGCAGACTTAATAAGTGAGTTGATTCAAATTGCAAAACTGCTAACTCAACAGGCGACTGTGTCGGACGGTGTGCGAGGCTGTGGCAACACTGCAACCAGTTGTTTTTTGTGCCAGGGTTGTAAATATTATTCCCGAGTCTGGACGGTTGTTTGAGAAAAATGCATTTGAGTGGGGTTTAATTACTCCAATTTTGGATTTTTTTCAAACGTGTACTTATTTATCTTTAATTACCTAGTAGTAAACCTAGCGGTTTTACGTGAAGTGATTAGGTATGTATGTTTAACATTCTCAAATCAATATTTTGTCATGTGAGTTAAGTCCCTGGCATCAAACAAATAAATTCAGACAGATGTCAGTAGTGGGCCTGCCGTAATATCGCACACCACCACAAAGGATTTTGAAGGTAAAACAAACTATAGTAGCATCGTCCTCTACTTTTTGAAGGTAAAACAAACTATAGTAGCATCGTCCTCTACTTTTTGAAGGTAAAACAAACTATAGTAGCATCGTCCTCTACTTTTTGAAGGTAAAACAAACTATAGTAGCATCGTCCTCTACTTTTTGAAGGTAAAACAAACTATAGTAGCATCGTCCTCTACTTTTTGAAGGTAAAACAAACTATAGTAGCATCGTCCTCTACTTTTTGAAGGTAAAACAAACTATAGTAGCATCGTCCTCTACTTTTTGAAGGTAAAACAAACTATAGTAGCATCGTCCTCTACTTTTTGAAGGTAAAACAAACTATAGTAGCATCGTCCTCTACTTTTTGAAGGTAAAACAAACTATAGTAGCATCGTCCTCTACTTTTTGAAGGTAAAACAAACTATAGTAGCATCGTCCTCTACTTTTTGAAGGTAAAACAAACTATAGTAGCATCGTCCTCTACTTTTTGAAGGTAAAACAAACTATAGTAGCATCGTCCTCTACTTTTTGAAGGTAAAACAAACTATAGTAGCATCGTCCTCTACTTTTTGAAGGTAAAACAAACTATAGTAGCATCGTCCTCTACTTTTTGAAGGTAAAACAAACTATAGTAGCATCGTCCTCTACTTTTTGAAGGTAAAACAAACTATAGTAGCATCGTCCTCTACTTTTTGAAGGTAAAACAAACTATAGTAGCATCGTCCTCTACTTTTTGAAGGTAAAACAAACTATAGTAGCATCGTCCTCTACTTTTTGAAGGTAAAACAAACTATAGTAGCATCGTCCTCTACTTTTTGCTAACAAAGGCTCACAGAGCGGGCTTAATTTCAAAATTTGCGACATATTTGTATGTATGACAGTGTTTGTATTCTGTGCACGACGTATTTTGGTTTTGTGAATTCAATCCCTGTGCGGAGGTGCAAATGACTGTGTTGTCCTCAAATTCAGGTCATGTCAGAAACAGAGAAAACCTGCTGTTTCTAGCTACTAAACTTATGATATTTCTTTAACTACGTGTTCCCCATTCGAATGGAATTAATTTCATGAAGTTATAAAATATTCACAGAGAGATATTTGCATCCGCTTTCATGAAGAGTTTTTGAACTAAGCAAGCAACAAACTTTAAAGCACTCTATCCATAGATTGCTTTCAAAGAATCCGCTGGATGCAAGACACATAGAACCGGTCGATGTGGCGCTTCTTGTGGAAGGCCTATATCCAGCAATGGACATCTTTAGGCTGAAGTGATGATAATGATGAACTTGCTACCTAATCTGCAAATATACTTTCACAACTGCATACCTGACCATTTTGGATACCACCTACAACTTTACAAATACTTCTCAAATTCAAATTTGCCGTTGCTTCCAGAATATACAAAAATGTAAAGGGGCCTAAACAAAATTGTCTCTAACCTAATAGTGTAGACCTCCTTTGGAACCGCGTCGGCGCGTGACGGCGGCGAATTGTGCGCACCTTCCGTTAAATTTGCTCCGACAATAAGGCCCCCGGGAATCGGCCCTGCGAACACCGTATGATATTATCCCGGAGTGACCACGGGACCCTCAATCTACCAAAACATTGGCCTAAGACATGAGAGGACGTGGATTTATTGGGGTTTTGTATCACCAGCGGTTTTGACCCTTCTTTCGCGGGAGGGTCCGTCCAATGTTAAGGGACTCGACTGATACTGACAATATATGAAGGATGAAATAAAAATGGTTAATGATGAATGAAAGGATTTAAAACATTGCAAGCTTAATTAAAACGGCCGCTCAACAAAACAGCAAATGTCAAAATAATACAATCTACTGAGTCACAAGCGGCGACAATGATCCAAGATTCCAAACAATTAAGCAAAAGTCATCAGTATTCATTTGTATAACAATCGAATCAATAGCTATTACAGTTGGAGGTGATTATGTAGATCTCACTACCGGACACAGCCTACTAGTCACACCACTAATTTATGGTATCGACATCCTAAATTGTCGTGTTTATAGTGATGTCCTTTATTCCACGATCGATGTCTTCCGACGTACAATGTATGGAGATACGAATCAGATTAGATTTAGCGCACCTGGCACTTTGTTCTGGCTTTATCTAACTTCACATAGCAAGTCAAATATGTTTATAGCAGCAGGTGCAATAGACTGAATTGCTCATGGATTTTGAGTAAATATTTCCTCTTTAAACAATCTTAACCATTGAATTTGTGATTGAATACGTCTTGCCATAAAATGAAGATAGAATATCAGGGGGCACATGACAACGTTCAACTTAGGCAACAAAAGTAGTCGAAAACTTAAAGAATAAAAAAACAAGCGCCATTTTGAATTTTCTTCAATCAATACGACTTTAAATTTTTTTAGAACCTGTTGTGTATCATAACGTAACTGCGTATGTGTAGCTAAAATACTCAAATCAATCAAATAAAAGCATTTATTTCAGTTAAACCATGTACAGGCACTTTTGGACTGTCAAGACTTCGATCAGACAGAAAGGTGAAGCTAATTGCACATTCCAAAAGGTAGAAGTCTTATTTCATGCTATGTATTACAAAACATACTGTTAATAAATAAATATTACCCACGTAAGATGAAGTAGCACCATTAAAAAGGGTGCAGTTGCCCAAGCATTCTCTTGACATAATTCCATAGTTACCCTTTACAGTTTCAACGTGAATAGAGGAACTGTTTTTACAAAACCACCTCGTTATCCCAACCTTTTCCCCGGAGCTGAAGTGAATGAAATATTCAGTGCGAAATTAAAACTTTTTGGATCGACTCATCAAATAACCCGTATAGCATATTGCAGGTGTCGTTCGCAAAAAGTAAATTCCGCAGGACGCGGTGTCCCGGACTGCCGTACGGACAAACGAATTGTTTTCGTTTTGCTCCCTGCCCGTCGGCAAAGGAGAATGTTTTTTGTATTGTTGGACAAATTCATGGGGACGATTTGAATTTGGTTGGTTTCGTGGAGAATGATTGTTGCTGTTGACAATTTTTATCTGTGCTGCAGTGTGATACTGGTTGTGAAGATAATTTGGATTAATCTGATACTTAAAACGACCCTAACGACTTAAGTCTCAGCCAATCGAATTAAAATAATTTCAAATACCTATTCAGAACTTGTGATTTTAAATTCGTCCTTAGGATCAATAGTGTTGGAGAAAATATCAGAAGATTGGCCACAACACAACTCTAGTAGTCACTCTTTGCAGTATTCAAATTTTGCTTAACGTTTTATTGTCATTTTTATCATGAACTTTGAACAGTGCCTTGTGAGTTGTACAAACTGGTGCAGTTTCTGCCTTTAACTTGTACCACGGACCAGTTTTCTGATTAGCATCAGACGCTGCCCTTTGCCTTACCTTTTGACGTTCGATCATATTGACCGTTTGTGCGTACCTTTTTCGACATCTATTGCAAATACACATATCAGTTATATTGAATTTTATACTAACTTTGAGATAGATGGGAAATTTTATATCTTCTTTACATTACGAAGTTATGAGGATGACCTTGATGAGGTTCAACGTTCTGGATATTTATTTTCATTTTAAATTGTAATTGTAATTTATGTAAAAAGCTGGCCATGGGTTTCGACAGTGCTCTGATATATGACTTTATTTTATATCATAACTCACACAATTAAGCTTTTCCTTATTCTGAATTAAAATTCAAACCCCGACACTACATTTACACTTGCTGAAATTCACGTCATATCATAAAACACCTCGAAAGAACAACTTTAACATAGCGAGCAAAATTACTGACAAAAAGTTAAAAGTGCACACCGAAAAAAAAAAAACAATTTCGCAAAAAAACTGACTTTCCTTACCGGACCTGCATCAAAAATGTGGTCAGCGCTCTGGGCCGAGCCCCGGTGACACAGTCTATGCAAATGCTCCACGCTACAAAGGGACGAGTCGGGTGGCTGGAGCGACTTCTTTCGCCTTATGCATAACAATTTTGGCTAATTCCCTACACCGGCTCTTAATTGCAGCTGGACACACGAATATCTTTTTTGTTTGTTTGCTTTTCAGGCTGGATGTTATGGCATTAAAGTGTTTTACGTATGAGATTAGTTACACTTGTTGTGTTGGTCGACAGTCTTGTTGGTCCAAAGTTCTTTCGTTCGATCTTCCGGTCAGGTATGGTGTTTATGGGGGTTATCCATTAGTTTTTTGGTAGCTGCTTCATCGTCTGCCCTATCTTCTTATCAACTTTATTAAGATCGTCTTTAAGTAAAACAGTATTCAGTCAAATTCGTGAATTACTGCCTTATACTGGTTGCCTTTTGATAATTCTCATTCCAGCTTATGGGCTTCTAACAACCTGTAGAAACTATCAAGGATCTACAAACGAGAGACGGGGGCAACAACAATATAAGTGAAATAACTCTGTGCCTACCTTTGGGGTTTGATTGGCCACGGGGCCTGAAATTGTACCCAGAAGGGCAAGAAAAGTCCGCCCCGGCAGGAGACCTAACCTTGCTAGCGAAAAGTGAGTGTGCTCTAAACATTTGTACCTTCTCTGTAGGGCACACTAGCGTGACATTGTTTTGATTAAAAATACTGTTAAAACACTAAGTGAAACACTACAGTGTATCACTGCGGTTGTTCCATCGTACATATTCTAGTAGCGACATGAAAACTTAAGGGACCGGAGAGAAACATCGTGTTCAATGCCAATGCCGATCCATTAGTAATGAGTGTAAGCGGGGAGGAACCATTTCATTAGCTACCCTAATAAAGCTGGCTTGAGATTATCTGCTATATAATGTGCGTTAGTTGGACTTAAACTACGACTGTAGTCTGCAGTTTAATGGTACTGAGAACTAGCTAATCAAAGCTTTACTTTCTCTCTCAGAAGTCTTTAAATGAAGAAAGGGGACGGAGTTTTTATTTGTACTTGTATTATACGCGCGATTTTCTGGAGCAGAAATCAGAAACTACAGAACTCCACCTGCTTCAACCCTAAAATACTCCTTTTGCTTCTATTTGCTTACCTCTGGTCGTACACGAAAGCGGGTTGTGAGTACCTCGCCCTGGCCTTGCTGAAGAACGTCACAAATAAGGTATGTAGATGTTCTTCTAGGATGTCTCTTCCCGATGTTTTCAGACACATCTGCCTCGTGTAAATACCTAATGTTTTCGTTTTTTTTCTATTCTCTTAACAACCACCCAATGTTTAACATTTTGACCCAACCCTGCAACTTCTTATAAAGCACAACTTTGTCTATAAACGTTACTCCTAAATCATATCGAGATTCAGTAATGCAGTCATTAAATATTTCAAGCGTGTTTAGGATTATAAGACAAAGCTATCCCATGATCAATTTCCATAAAACAACAAACAAACCGTTCATGTTTACATTTCCACACGATCCACAACGCGAGGGAATTTTTGAGAGCCTAGCTACAGCTGAACTAGTTATTTTGTTTGTTTGTTGGAGATAATACCTATTACAACTATCACTATCGCTAAGTGTCATCTTAATAAAGAAACAACTGAAACTAACTTTCTTAAAATGGATTCTGTACTCTGAAAGTTACAGATAAGTGTGACAGATACGGACATACCGCAACCTTCCTTCTTTCTGATTCTGATGATGGTCTCATTACTGAAACTGAACCATTACTTAGACGTCTGATGGCCGACTTTTCTATATTCGAAAAACTTCAATTACAGTTCGACTGGAAGCCGACCCCATATATGTAGTTGTGAAAAGGCTAGGCAGATGATGACAGTTTGACAGGTTTAATAAGAAATGTCAAAACCGCCGCAGTAATTGGTCCGACAAAAGGTGTCAGACGATTGAAAAATCGTCACCTTAATTGAGTGAAGTAGCATAAGACCTTAAAATCAGGGATGGTACCTGCAGATACTTAAAAATCAAATTAAAAGGGCCATACTTTGGGCCAGTTCGGGCCGGTTCGTTCCCGGCTCGGGCGTGCATTATTCATGACGCCGACACGCACGGCCGTGTATGAATTGAAACGAACCGGCGCGACGCTCGCCTTTTATAGCCCCAATGTAAATACGCTCCTGGAGCGATCCGTTTCGGATGGATTTGATTTTCAATGATAAAATTTTAAATGGCATTATTTTTCATGGGGATGTTTGTGGCTTTTCGCTGTTCAAATTTTAAGTTATGTGTTTTTTAAATAAATGCAGTCTGTTAACTTTGTTTAAATTTGAAAAATCTTTGCTGTGTAACATTTTAAAGCAAACGAATGATAATAAAATTCAACGCTTTTCGTTCTACAAAAAAAAAACAGCCTAAATATTTGAGCGTTAAAACGGCATGGTTGAATTTACAGTTTAGTTAGATGTAACTTCTCTACACTCGAAAAAGTCGCCTCTAAAATGCTGGCGTTATTTTTTCAACTTTTTATTTTTATTCGTTAACTAAACAAATGTCAAGCGGGAAAGGACCGGCTAGCGTCGGGTCTACCATAGCAGAACTTTTTATGTCAAACACTCATTTATCATACATTCAAATTTCATAATTTTGTAAGTCAGAATCATCTTTAGTAATAAATTACATATCACATAAGAATTAAAAAGTGAAATCTTCACATCACAAAAAGTTCACAGTCAGAATCGTCTTTTGGTTTACATTTCACACATATTTCATACACTCAATAAAACAGTAGGTTGTGACCATATATGGTTTTATTTTCCCTGTAAGAAGCATGCAGACATGCAAACAAGCATACAACATGCAACATGCAGCAAGCATGGTTTCTGTAACGGCTCCGGCCCTGTGGGACTCCGGCGGCGGCCCCACGCAACGCGAGCTTATCGTCGCAGATGGTTGTAACGCTCACCACCGCAGCTTCGGCTTGGCGGACTTTTATGGCACAACATAATTATAGACTTTTTAAGACATTATTTTAACTTTAATGTAAAGTTAAAAATGCTATTTTATAGAAATTACAATTACAATATGCGTACTAAAATTATTTCAAATGAAATTCTGTCATCTTAAAAGTATTCTATTGTGAATTCGGACGTATAAACATTCGGCCAAACAATAATTTAATTAAGTAATTTTTTAGCCTTAAAAATATTCGTTTAAGATGATTATGCCAAGTGTGCCAAATAAATTTCGATGCATCAAGATTCTGCCAGATAGAAGGAACCAAAGGGTTGGTGCTAAAAAAAAAGAAATATATATATATATAATATAATAATGCACATAATTATTACACAGTATTAAAATAATATCATCGGGTAACAAAAGCGACATAGAAACGTTTTGAATTAACAAGTGAGAAAGAAAATGTACGATAAAACAAACAAAACTGACGTGAAATGTATGAGAAACGTAAATATTCTTCACATTTCTGTACTTGTTGTTAATGTAGACACAAATAGAGCGGCATGTCTGTTTGAAACTGCATAAGTTCCGTTAGAAAAATAACTTGCTTTGAAAAATGCATATTTTGCTTGTTCGTGGTACGAAGAATTTTTCTCTTTTGATAGGGGAATTATAAGAAAATGTTGGATGATTCCTAGCTTTGTATCAAACCTTTAAGTGCTGGAAATAGATAACTGTTCGAGAATATTATACATGGAAGTTGCACCAACGTTGTTGTCGGAATATTAACGTAACATTTTACTCTACCTAAACTAAAATAATATAGCTTTAGTTATATGTCACATATTTTTCAAGTTTTATGAGCAACGTGTAACCGTTCAAAGTCAAAGTCAATTCATTTATTTCAACTAGACCATTAAATTAAAGGCACTTTTGAAAGTCAAATTTACAGTTTAAAATTAATATACATATAAGTGACTCTAGTTGTTCATTCGCAAAAAGTAGATTCTTATGGAGAAGAACGGACAAGAAACTCTATAGTTACTCTTTTCAAATATAAGTTTTACAATATTTTGTATACATAGGTACATTGATCAATTGATTATATTATGTGAGCACGATGCACCCAACATTACACTAATATACAAAACACACTTATATACTAATAGGTACAAAAAAGGTTGCATATTAAAAAATTAAAACTTTCTCAAGCAAATTTCAAAAGAACAATAAACCTCCCCCAAGGGACAGGTCGATCGTTGAGGTTTAGCAACGTTTGCCGAGGTTGATCTGTGGATGGGTGACGGTGATGTGAGAGCACGTTGAGCCGTTGGTCCCGGCTGACATTTGTAGATCTTTGATCATCTGAAGTCAGAAAAACTGACACTAATCTTGCTAAGACGTACTGTGTTAAGTTACTGGGTCACTCCACTAAAATACTGATATTCAGCTGAATTCCGCTTGACACACGATGAGTCTAAAAAATCAACCGAAAAAAATTGCTTCATAAAATGATCACCTATGTACACGTCAGCAAAAAGCTTCCCCGCTCTGCGGCGATGTTAAAAATTCAATTAAAAACCTCATTTGTATTTTTCATCAAGTTAAAAACTCTAGTCGGGTCTGTTCGACGCCGAAATATTAACACACGGCGTGAGGGGGAAGAGAGCAGCGGGGAGTATTGATTAGAAAATAATTATGTTAATTTTTTCCACGATCAAAATATATTCGAGTTTTCCGTACCTAGTTCTTTTGCTGATCAGTGAGCATGACATTGTCAGTTATGCTTTTGCTGATTTCTAATACGATACAAAACCAGCAATAGTTAAATTACTGATAGATACAATATTTCTTTTATTTTTTAGGTTCGCTTTCAACCATAATTTCACCTGATAAAAAAGCGATGAAAGTGGTCGACGATGGAACATGCTAGCCTAGAAGTAACCTATACATTACTGACTTAAGGTTGTAAATCAGACAACACAGACTCTGGCATGGAATTCCACTGCTTAGCTGTGCGCACAGTGAAAGTTCCGTTAAAACATTATTGGGTACTCCACAAATTATACCCCGTGCGAGCCAATCGTAAAACAACTAACCAAGCCCAAACCGCCCGGGACCAAAACAAATAATTAACAAATTTGAACTTAAACAAACACACACACGTATCTAGAAGCACCACAAACAAACTAAATCCTCCTGTAACTCGCGCCGTGGAAACGAAGCAAAACTCTTTGACTTGGAAACAAATAGTTAATTACCTAGAGAGCTCGTTAGGCATGGATTGTGCCAGAGTTGCCTCTACTTTTTACAGTGCAACCCAGCCTTAAGTTCGCGGGGTTTTAAACGAACCAAGAAACGTCCCGTTCTACTTACGACGTTTTTTTAGACGACTGTAGTAGTGAATGGAATGCTTGAGAAATGGAGGTGACTCGCTGTAAATGGAGTTTTGTTTCGCTTTTAAGAGTTATTTGGGCTAGTTAAAAAGAGTTTTTGGTTAGTTATTTTTGGGGTGTTAATTAGGTGCTATTTATGAGGGAATTGGCCCCTGAAATAAAGGTACACTGAACTAACTAGTTTTTGTTACTCAGTTTGCCTATGAAGAATGTTGTATTCATTTTCTAACTTTTTGTGGTCTACTTGGAAGTCCTTGAACCGCCTTAGAAGGCAAGTAACTCGAATCTCGTAAAGTGGGGCTACCTTGGCGGATCATCAGCTGAGTGTGGCTGGGGCCAAGTCAGAAATTATGCTTCACCTCCCATCTTACTGTCTCCCATCTAGCATGCCTGCCATCATGTGCCTTTGGGGCACAGAGGGCAGTCGCTGTAATCAATGTTGCCGTCGTATGGCAATGTTTTGGACTAATCAATTATAAACTACTGTCGTGCCAGCGACGCGAAGAAGAAGAACAAGATTTAACTGATAAGCTTATTGTATTGCTCATAATATAACGTAAGACAAAGCTATTCGGACGGCGAGCATTGGGTGGCTCGCTGTCCGATCACCATCAGGCCCGGGTCGATGGCGCGTTGTGTTCCACGCGCGCCTCAAATTGATGTCAGTATAGGAGACGGGGCCCGCTAGAGCCAGAGCCTGCCTGGGTTGCGGAATTCGTTCGAAAGAGTCACCGCGGCCCTGGAACGCAAAGGGCTTTAGAAGGAAGACGGATGGGTTTTAGTCAGTAAGAGTCTGACATTCAGTTGCATTCCGCTCCATCCAGAGTGGAAGAAGTCATTTGATGATTTTCCCAAAAAAAAGACAAAGCTATTGAGCAAAACAAGGACGTATGAACATTTCCCTGAACCAAAAACGTTATAAATCACCAAGACGAAGTACATGACACAGTTACAGAAGAAAATGAAAGTCGTGCCATTTCAAGAGGTCAAGGAATTGGCCCTCAATGAAGAGAGCTGCAAGGTGATGCACCAACAAGGTCACAATGTAACTCACTGGTCTAAGAAGAATCGTAAATCTGATCCACAATCTTATATTTGACCATTACATGTTTAGCATTATATGAATTGAGGTTGTTTCGGTGATTATTCTCAGGGTAGTCAGCTAAGAAACACCGGCCTCATCTAGTTTAAATTAAAGTGGAAGTGTTATTGAAAACAATTTTTCAAAATAAATATGATTTATCACTAAAGAATATTTCATTTTTAACCCGAGTGCAAATCATGTATCAGATTAACAAAAATCTTATGCGCTAAAACTCCTATTAAAATAAAAGTGAAGCACCCAAAAATCCGTTGATGAGTGGACACTCATACGTGGGATGAAGAAATCACTTGATAAAACACCCTATTTAATTAATTTATGTTGCATAAAATTAGCATTGGAAGCCTCACCACCACCCGTAGAATTAATAGAAAAAAAAATTAACCCCGAAACAGAGCTCCTTTGTGGTAATACAAAAAGGAATTGTTTCAAACATATAATTTGAACGAGCTCATCCCAAATTATACAGTGCACAAAGAGCACACCTCCTCCAATGCAGCTACTACCTCTTTACCAAAAGGGGGTATGTTCATGTTTTAAATCGCATTACACGAAACAAAGGGACCCGCGGGGCGAGCATATGTCATAGTGCTTTTATTACACCGCACATGGGGTAAATGTGCCCCCATATTGGTTTATTTATCTCTGTCTCACTGTAATATTTTATATTTTTCTTCGAATTTGTGTTTTTTTCCGTCAAAGCATATTTCGTAGAACTTTTGTGAACTGTGTTAACATAGTTATAGGTTTTTGAACTAGTTTTATTTTATTGAATTTATGTTAATGAGGAATGTTACTAACATAGTTTTATAAGTGTTACTAACAACAATATAAATCATTTGTGTTCGAGTTAAATACATAATAATAATAATTTTCATCATGGACATGTTCATGATTCGGGAGAGTTTTAATTCAGTTTAGCAGTTTTCTGAAATGCCGAGAGCACTTTTGACGTGTTTGTTTGAATAGTTTTTTTGGAGGATGGATTCGTGTGTTGACTTAATGAGTGAGCGAGTTTACTCAGAACTCGAAAGAGACATGTTTGCTAATGCCAATATTGATATTATGTAGGTATACTAAAATTACTATTTTCTGAATACCAAAATTAAATCGAACTAGGTGTTTATTCTACGGTGGAACGGTGGGGCAGAAGTAGGTGTACAAATTCAGACCAGCTACGATCTGCTTGTAAGAAATTTCTGATGAAAAGACCCTAAAACGAGAGCGTGTGAATGAGAATGAGAGATCTGAATTTGATCCCCAGATCGGGAAAGGTCCGACCTGATCCAGCAGTGCGATTCTGTTAACATCTCACCGTGTAAACTTAGGTGAAGTGAGTCAATTTATACAAATAAGATGGGATGACAGTTCACTTCGTGCTCACTCCATATACGGTGAGTGTTTACTGAATATATCGAAAGAAGCGCTTGCCACTACACCAACGAGGCAGTCAGAGTATTTAATTCAGTTCCCCAGCACTTTCCATACAGTTCAGCTTTATAATCCCATATCAGAACTCCCAGAAAAACTGTTTAAAAGCGACGTTGGTAGGCTAATATTATGCTCCGTAAGATTCACTATATATTATTCATAGACGCACGCTCGCCTCATGCGAATACATTGGCATTCTCCTTTATTGCCAACCAAAATGTGTTTATATACGCGGTGTCTCCGCCAAACTCTTTTATGCTCTGTTTATGGGAGGCAGGATTTTGATCTGGTTGTTTTAAATCTAAACTAGATTTTAGTGATTTATATTTTATTTGATGATGAGATTATTGTTTGAAGAATGGAAGGAGAAAAGCCCGGTCTGTGCCTCGTATTAGGACAAAACAGGCTGGCAAATAAATAAATAAAGTAGGTTATTTTGCTCACTATTTGAGAACATTTTCTGGAGAAAATTTAAGCGAGGTTCTTCAAGTATTGAAGTCACGCCGTGATATAGTCTATTTTGATTGTATTGAAATCAAGGACCCGTCATAACAAAATAGGTATCCATCAGAAATACTTATTTTCTTGACAAAACAATTTACAAAAGTCTAGATATACTCCGAACCAAACAGCAAAAAATATTGTATAAAAGTTGGCCGACAACACGACACAAGTTTGTTTTTTTCATGAATACTTAAATACGCCTGCGGCTGATACAAAATACAACAAAATAAAAGGCAATAGAAACTGGATAGAACCGATAGATGGAAATAGAAACAATCAATCCTCTTCAAATGCTTTCAAAAGAACAAATAGTGTACAATGAAAAAACAGTGATTGCCCACTTAAAATTCATCAGCGAGGCCCGATGCTAGAAACATTTTCTGGGGCAAATAATAACAAAAAGGCTTTGGCCTGGATTTTAATGCTAGGGATGTGCAGAAATAAATTCACGAAGATTTTTCAGTGGACGCGGTGGGACTGCGTAATTTGTATGCTGCGTAGTATCGGGGTTCCGTACGGATTGTGGCGCGAGTGAATTAATAATTTTGAAGCAGGTCTATTAAATTTTCTTAGTTTCATTTTTGAGACTTTTTGAGCTAATATTGTTTACTAGCTGTTGCACGCGACTTCGTCCGCGTAGAATTTGATTTTATTACGCACTGATTAATATATCTTTTTATCTCACCACGGACTGATAAGTTTACGTTAGTATACTATGACTACTTTAAAGTAATAGTAAGATAGTAGAGTAAGAAAATCTAAGTACCTAGTGGTTGTTTGTTTCATCTAATGATAAATAAAATTCTACATCAAAACACATTTGTTTGTTGTTAGTGGAACTTTTAATAATTAAAAAAAAGTGATTATTTAATACCTTAGAAAAATGAATACATTTAATGAATATTTTCTTTAATTCTTTATTGTACACCATAACAGCTTATATTAATTCACATTTAAAAATAGTTCATGTACAAAGGCGAGCTTAACTCAAAAATGAGTTTTCTACCAGCAAACCTTTGAGTGATAGAGAGAGATCACAATACGGATTTTATTCCTATTTATCAATATAATAAAAAAATATTGATTATGTTACGTCAAATATCATCAATATTTAATCATTTTGAAGTTACGACATGGTCTCAAATGAAAAGCTGTCGAGATATCAAGATTATTGAGCCGGTACAATCCATCTGGAAATATAAAAATGGCTGATATTTTGCTTTATGAAATATTCCCACAAATTTAATTTATTAGGATCTAAATGTCAGTCAGAGTAACTACTTGTGTAGAATGTGGCGCTGTAACTGATAAATTATGCTTAGGTTATTCGATCATTAAATAACAGAACTAATCATACATTGTAGGTATAATGATAATGATTGATTAGTTTTGTAATTTAGTGATTGAATAATCACGTCTGAAGGTATTCCTCGGAGGGTTAGTGAGGTAATTAGAAATGTAGGTTCTAGTCAAGATGATAATATGCTAATAGCGATAACGATATTTGTCAAGTATAAAATTGTGTAGAATGGACACGCCCTACCAAAATGTCACGTTGCTTTTTTTATACATATTTTGTTTTTGTTTTTAAAGAAACAACGTTGCCCCACACTAGGAATTTCTCCTGTATCGCGGGTGCGATTTGGTTTACGATTCGTTTAAAAATTTTCAAAAGAAATCCAAGTGTTAAATTTCTATGAACGGGACGACTTGGATGTGTTGCAAAGGAATCGGCAAGAAGTGGTAAAGAATCGGGCTTGGAGTATACAGGCTAGTATAATAATAATATAATAACTAGGGAGTTTTCGTCGTCCCTTTATTAAAATATACGGGACCATTCCACCGGTCAGCGATTCACTCATTCCCAAACTATGGAGCTTACGTCACCCGCGGGTTGGACCGTCAAATCCTACTATAAATATACTCAGGAGCTCATTTATATCCAGCACTCTCATTATTTGTTTACTGCTTTCATTTACAATGAGCTATAATCACTGTAAATAAGGTATATTTATTACATGTGACATGTGCGTTAACTTACCTTGTCACACCATGAAAAATCAATATTTAAGGATTTCATTCGAAGATAGGTAAACTCACCCCATTTTCTCCAACCACTGTAATTCCTGCATCTCTGAAATTTACAGTCGCGACCAACTAAAAAGCGTAGAGGCTATAAAGCTTGACAAGTCCAAGTTATTCCAAAAATAACAGCAGATTATAAAGAAAAACAGATAGGCAATAGAAACCACGTTCTTCGTGTACAAACACAATTCCATGAACCTTGTTAATTAGGTACAGAGCTCCGCAACAATATCTAACAAACCCCGCTCGATCCGAACAGACAACAAACTCCAGCAGTAACTGCACGGACACATGTTTTACTTTCAGAGCAAACCTCCACACAAGAACATCTGTCCAATAACAGCAATATAAATCCCAACTACTTCACTTAAATTGTCCGTTAAAATCAGGCGGAACAACAATTGTTCGCGCCCCTACAATAAAACTTAAATAAAGCCGGCGGGCCACTTGCTCCGGAAATCCATTCGTTGAGGCCGCAGGCTCTAATTTCCTGTTCACGGCCGGGCCGCATAGAAAACGTGACTCTGCGAGGTGCCCGTACTGCCTGTACCGACGTGTGGAGTACAGATGGAGGTTCATGGTGTCGGAATATGCAGTTTTGTGTAGGAGATCGTGTCAATTTGAGGTGGAATGGCGTTTGCTTTTGTTTTTTTTCTAAAATGCGGAATATCTTTAGTTTATATTTTAACTTGACGTGTCGATTGCTATACAGACAAACTTATTTCGTAGAATTTATCGCCAGTCACATAAAACTGTAAGCCCTAGTTTAAAACACCATATAAAACTGAATTTACATATAAAATCTCTCCGTTGTCTTAACAAAAAAAAAAGATAGAAAAATATACATTTAACAAAGTAACAAAAACCTCCCCGTAGGCTTTTCACGAACCGGAAATTAGTATCTTCAGGCGTTTCTCATGAAAAGCCGGGAGCGGCCCGGAAGTGAGGAATTTCCCGCGGCCCGAGTGGCCAATGGTAATGTGCCGAATTAAATGGTGCCATATTAGCGAATGTTCTACTACCTGTACTTACTTTAATATTATTTGTGTCAGTATTACTTTAATATAGAGACTTCATTTTAGTTAAGTGCAGTCGCTCCCTTTACTGTTATATTGTTGAAAATGATGTTTGCCGTAAAACGAGGTTTATTTGTCTATGTAACACCACAAACTGTGCCTAACAGAAATACGAAAGACATGCTTGCTGCAAATAAACGTTGTTTCTTTCTTCTTATTTCTTAAATGGCCCGATGAATCTTACACACGTTGATCTCGGTACAGATTATCGATAGAGCCGAAGGGTTCTGGAGTGGCGACTGCAAACCCGGAAGATGCAGCCTTGGAAAATCACCCACAAAGTGAATCGATGGCTGATCGATATGTCGACTTGGGGGAGACTTAAGTCCAACAATGGACGTCTTTTGGCAGAATAAATAATGACCTACTGTTTCAACTATGATGGTTAAGCACATATAGTTTCGGATATTTGACAATCATAACCGAAACTTAACTTATAGAATGTCTTATTGTCTACTAGATCCGGACTCAGCTCTACTAAAATTTCGTTCTTAGTAGTCAAGTTCTCGTCTTTGCATTTCTCGTTCAAAAATCTTTTAAGTAATCCTTTTGACACTAAACTACAATCGTCTTAAGGCGTCTGTGCCAACGAAAACAAAGGAACGCGGTAGTTCTTGAGGAATTCTTCACAATAGCGTGTCCTGGGTCAAGTAATTAATTATTACGAACTGAATAATTTGAGCTCGCGCCGCGGCATCAAGTTAAGAACTCTGTCGAAGTAAACGGTTTTAAGAAATATTTTTAATTTGGAACTATAGAAATCTGAATATTTCTTTATTATTAAAACTTCATGCAACACAATGGCACTCGTACAAAGATTAAAAAATTAAAATATTATAAAATTGATAGCAGATATCCCTAGATGGTTTAAAATAGTGGCTGGATGTGGATGCTGGATTCGAAATAATATGTAGGTATATGCAAATGCGATGCGAATTAGGATGATGAAAGTATGACACTAGACAAAAGGAAGTTGGTAGGAAACATGCGGCTTTAACCATTCGATTCACCGTCACTAATGTCTTCAACGTCGACAGAAGATTCGAGTCCTGATGGACATAACAGGGCGGCGTGCACTGGAATGCACTGACGCCTTTCACCACACGTACACGCACTTTTTCGTAGTCTTTTGGACGAGAGGACGGTTCAGTGGATTTGAATGAAACTTGGATTAGGACATAAAGCGAATTCCCTTGAGAATTAGGATATTACTTAAAACATTTATCATACACGATCGAAGCCATAGGTAAAAAAAAGTGACGATATAACATCAAGCAAGCTTTTTTGGAGGTGTAGGCAGAGGTGATTATAATAAACAGCGAATGTTTGTGTCACGCCTGTTATTATTGCCCCTTTTTTTTTTTTTAAGGATGGGAAATCATCAAATGACTTCTTCCGCTCTGGGTGGAGCGGAAGGGCGTGTCAGACTCTAACTGACTAAAACCCATCCGTGTTCCTTCTAAAGCCCTTTGCTTTCCAGGGCCGCGATGACTCTTTCGAACAAATTCCGCAACCCTGGCAGGCTCTGGCCCTAGCGGGCCCCGTCCTCTTTGCTGACATCTCTTTGAGGCGCGCGTGAAACACAACGCGCCATCGACCCGGGCCTGGTGGTGATCGGACAGCGAACCACCCAACGCTCGCCGTCCGCAGGCCCGCGCCTACGGTGGCCGGGGATCGCCCTGCGACTCCCGACGCCCGGGGCGTCTTCTCCTGTTGCGGCGGTTGGGACGAAGGCCTTGCCTTTCCCTCGCGCGGTCCGCCTCCTCCTTCGCTAGCATTACTGCTTCGCAGAAGGAGGTGACCGCTTCCCAAGCCTCCTCGCTCCGGACCATGGATTCAACCAGGGCCGGACGCGAGAGGTTGCCGCCGCCGATCGCCTCGACGAGGACACGGCGGTGCTCAGCCCAAGCAGGGCAGACCTCCACCGTATGCTCCACCGTGTCCTCCGGGCGATCCTCACAGTGCTGACACCCGGGCGTGTCCTCCCGCTTAATCCGAAACAGGTACCTCCCGAAACAGCCGTGTCCGGTAAGTACCTGCGTCAGGCGGAAGGTGAGGACGCCGTGGCGCCTCTCCAGCCACTCCTCAAAGAGGGGCCTTACCGCCGCAATTGTGGCGTGCCCAGTTATTACTGCCCCTGACCGGGCGTAAAATTCACACTCAAGGAATTCAGTGACGATTTTCAAATAGAAAACATCTATAATTAAAATTGAATGCTTTAGAAGAGAAAATGGAAACTGTAAAAACTTTGCGTATGAAAATATTTAGAAGTAAACTTCGTAAGTAAAACGGAAGTCACAACCATTTCCGCTTTTCTAAAATAACTTTCCCACGTTTTACTTAATACACGAAGTAATTCCTATAAAATCCATGCATTCATCTGAGCCACTAAATCCCAAGAATGTCGACTTCAACGCACAGGAGAGCCATTGATCAATACAAGCCATTTCACCAGAGCGTTTGCAAGCCAGGCACATACCCGCACAATTTACAGAGCTACAACACCACACTGCTTGGTCGTACTACATAAATCACTCTTATTTTTGTCGGTTAATACTCTTAGAAGTTCCATGAATAGTGCTATATCGTAAATAGATTTATGTTTGGACTACATTTTAAGTGAAAATTGAGAGAATTTCTTGGTCTCTTTACCTGTGAAATTTTGTAGATTGATTTGTATGCATTTGTCTGTATTGTATTAGGTTTTGTCCTTGGAGTGCAGCAGTGCTGGTTTATTAGAGATCCGTTAGAGAAATGATAAAACACTGCATTTTTTAAAAGTGAAACCTCTGCCTGTAAAATTATTTATACTTATCACTGATCTTAAGTTTGAATGTGTAGAAGTGAATGGATACATATGCTAGGCACATTAATAAATATTTCAGACAAAACTTCAGGCACAGCAACTATTGAAATATTGAAGACGTTCAGTAAAGCCCGTTTCAGGCATTAAAATCGCGAGCATTCACTAAACGACTGCGACAAGGTTCCACTTAGATATTGTGAATTCCTTCAGTTTCAGTATTCATTGCGACTACAATACGTCTTTGGAAGTCCATCCTGTTTCTTTGTTTCAGATTTTTGTCTCAAAGTCTTTTTAAGGTTTCGTTCAAAGAGTATAATTAAGTCTTACTATTATGGTTTCATGGTATTGTTTAAGTTAGAACAGTTTTGAGTCGGTTTTCGAGAATCTTAATAACGTAGGTAATATTTCACAGAAACGAGTACCTATTTGTAATACAGGATTATTAAGTAAACAGCTTAACAAACTAACACGACTTTGAATTTTCTAGTTGTTCTGGGTAAAGAGGATTATTTCTCGCAACAAATACAAGCGACTTTTAATAATAAATTCCTCTTAAACTTAGATTTTCATTTTTTCTGAGTTCACCTGTTTTTACATCAGATTGTGAAAATAAATAAAATTTGCTTTTAGAACGATTTAATGCAGTCTACTATTTAACCGTAAATAAAAAAAAAATAAAAAAAATCCTAATCCTACTTAAAATAGGAAAATTTCAATTTAATTTCCACAGCGAAATAGGACTAAATTGACATTATTCCCGTAATGAGTGGTTGCGCTATTTGCCGTTAAGGAGTTACTTTGGGTGCCTTCGCAGTCCAGTCCAGATCAGCTCATATCAGAACCAGAACAAAAAAAAAAAAAACATAGAATCATAGTTAAATATCTACTTTAATCATTTCCCATCCATAAGAATCTAATAACTATGAATGCGAATGTGAGTTTATTTGCTACTACACTTCTCATCAAAAAAATCGAAACACTTTCGTTTTTATTGTTTTTGTCCTAATTTTTTACAAAAGAGAATTAATTCCATGAAAAAAAAAACATTATTGTGTAGCTGGCAGTTTGGTCATTACAGTAAGAAGAAAAAAATCAAAATTCGAAATTAGAATTTCATTTGTTTATCCTATAAATGAAATTAATCACTGTTTTGAGACAAATGTGTATTTAGGGTTGGAGTACGTTTCTCGTTTAAAAACTAAAATTAGCGCTTGTCTTTAAACTTTTTGTTTCTTATTTCATTTACTGTGACTTTGGGACGTCTGAAAAAACTTTTTTTTCTAAAACATATGGATACTTCGCCCGCAGAAGCCGCCCAAGTGGTGGCATTGCTGGATTCTGGACTTAGTCAGCGTGTTGTGGCTGCAAGATTGCATCTAAGCTTATCATCTGTTCATAGAGTCTACAAACGCTATCGGGAGACTGGTTCGTTCACGCGCCGTTCAGGATCTGGCAGGAATCGGGTCACTTCTGAGCGAGATGATCGATTTATTGTAACAACCTCTTTACGAAATCGACGCCTTAACGCTTTTCAACTGCAGCAGCAGCTTCGCGTTGTACGAAGAGTAGCTGTAAGTGACTCTACAATAAGAAGAAGGTTGAAGGAACGCGGATTGGCACCGCATAAGCCAGCGAATGGGCCGAAATTAACTGCAGACCATCGAAGAGCGCGCCTTAACTTTGCACGCGAGCACCTAACTTGGTCATACCTTCAGTGGAGCAAAGTACTGTTTTCTGATGAGTGTAAAATTATGCTGTATGGTAACGACGGAAGGAACAAGGTCTACAGAAGAGATGGAGAACGCTTTGCACAATGCTGCATTGAAGAAAAGGTCAGCTATGGTGGCGGTTCGTGGACGGTTTGGGGAGGAATCAGCGCCGACGGTAAGACAGAACTTGCCTTTGTATCTGGGCCACGGCTGCCTGCACTAAACTCTCATCGGTACATCGAACAGTGTCTTGAACCTCATGTGATGCCCTATGCACATTTTATTGGCAACGACTTCATATTCATGCACGACAATGCTAGAGCTCACACCGCGGGCGTCGTACGAGATTATCTTACCGAAGTCGGTATCTCCATTATGGTATGGCCAGCAAGAAGCCCGGACATGAATCCCATTGAACATCTATGGGATGAATTAAAGAGACGAATTCGAGCAAGAGATCCAGCCCCAGAAACACTTAGCCAGCTGCAAAATGCAATCCAAGAGGAATGGGATAATATACCACAACATGTGATCGTGACTCTCATCCGATCGATGAAGAACCGTATGGAAGCAGTAATAAGAGCTCGCGGAGGGAATACAAGTTATTAAATAAACGTTTCTTACATTTTTTTTCATTTACGCGTGTTGTTTTACCCATTTCCTTCATATTCCATACAGGGTAAAAATTACTCATTATACAAAATACGAAACCTATGAAGACTTAATTTGAATTTAGAACATTAACATTAGGATTTAAAAACCTCATACTACTCACTATTAAATGACATTTTACATTTATTCCTAAATATACACATTTTTCTGATAATCCTTATCAAATCATAAACTGCGAGGTGTTTCGATTTTTTTGATGAGAAGTGTATTTAGGTACGCCTAGATCGCTGAACTAATTTGAATGAATTTAGTACTGAGATAAACGAGTCCCTAAAAACGGTTTATAGGAAACTTTAACGCTAGCGACGCCGCGAACAAAGGCTCCTATAAAAGTGATAATATTTTAACACTTGACTGAAACTACTTTTAACAAAACTTATTTATTATCATCAGAATATACGTCGTAGATTCAGTGGTCCTTTGTCTCTCATTATGAGTAGGCGTCTCAGTAATTGCAAACTATACATCTTTGACGAACTCTCTAAGATGTCGGGTGGCTGGAATGATTAAATTATTATTATTGAAGTAATAGATTTGAAATAATACACTTCTGGACACATCTATTGGCCCACCTTGTATTTTCAGTTTCGTTTGGTCCTAGCTAAAATTTTATATTAGGTCGAGCAAAAAGTTTTTATGCAGTTTTGAACCTGGCACATTCACAATTTCATTCAATAGTCTTTTTATGAATTTCGAACACAGAATTTAAAGAAACAAAAGACAATTTGGAGGCTCCAAATTGTCTTTTGTTTCTTTAAATTCTGTTTGTTGATATCAAACAATCGAATACTAAGAAAACTTGGTTTTATTGGTTTACTTGGAT
>NDFZ01005327.1:0-38671 GCA_002192655.3 Mamestra configurata
ATTATTTGAAAAGAGTAACTATGGAGTTTCTTGTCCGTTCTTCTCCGTAAGAATCTACCTTTCTGAATGGACAGTAGAGTCACTTTATTAATGTAATATTATTATTTTACTTAACTGTAAATGCTGACGTTCAAAAGTGCCGTTTAATGGCCTAATTGAAATAAACGTTTTGACTTTTGGCTTTTAATTACCATCTAACTAATCACCTTTTTATGGATAGGTATTATAAGGTTGTAAAATCAATCACCATGCAATGAATGGGTGACTGTGGCAAAGCCATATCAGACACATATTAGTCTGCCTAGCCTTTTCTCAAATATATCGGGGTCTTCGTCCAGTCAAACCGGATTCAGCTGAATACCAGCATTTTACGTGGAGCGGCTGCCTACCAGACCTCCACAACCCATTAACTAGGTAACAAGGTACTCCTTCTCAAGACTGGTGTCAGATTGACTGACTGGTGACTTTGATTGACTGGTGTCAAGGTAATCGATAACGCAGAGTGAAAAATGTACTCTTCGGGTACCCATTACCCATTCTCTTGACTTAATTTCTCAATCGTCTTTCACGACGTTTACAAAAAGTTCCCTCCCTACTTGACTATTCCAGTTGACCCCTTCAAAAGACATTAGGGACAACTATCGGCACTATATTCTATAATTTAATTCTAGCCCTAATGACTTTTTGATCACAGCAATTAACAGTTTGCGATCAGCACTGAATATAAAACAAAGAAGGGACTGTAATTTATTGAATCCATCAGGTTCTGAATACTAAATTGATTCGTTTATAAATAAACTAGCTTTTACAAGCGGCTTCGCCTGGGTGAACGTCGGAAACATTTTTAACCGACTTCAAAAAAAGGAGGAGGTTCACAAATCGGTTAGGTTCTTTTTGTATGTTTATTACCTGATACGCAATTTTAAATTTAATTTTCAAATACGCAATTTCGTTTACTTGGATGACATATTTTTCCAGCTTTTTTTATTTAAAAACCAAACTACTGAAACAATTTGATGAAATGTTTGTGGGAGCCATCGGAAAGTACCTATATCCTTTCACATAAAAAAATATTTTTTCAAATCGGTCCATAAATGATGGAATTATGAGGAAAAAAACAAAAAATACAACCGAATTGAGAACCTACTCCTTTTTTAATGTCGGTTAAAAATAAAATAAAAAGGTATGGATACCGTCTGGTTTTATGTCCAGTTGATAGTAGTAGATTCTCCTCTTAATACTCGTATATGGGACTAAGGCGTAACTGATGATAAGTGGGTGCTGTGTGGCCCATTAGGGAGTATAAGTTTGGTTATTGTAAAGCAATTTAAAAGATGAAGTGACTGGTTCTGAAGGGCGCTTCAATGGCATCGTAGCCACAAACTACCAAAAACACCTCTTAATTGACAAGTTTTAACTTCGATTGTAGCTGAGATTATACAGCATGGAGACGACGATACGACAATAAATCAAAACACTGGTAATACTAGTTCATACGAATATGTTGCCTTTATCACAGATTTGATGTCACTAACTGCAACAGACTGCTTGGAATATTTCTACAGAATAGTGGTCACTGTCCTTGACTAGTTTGAGTTTTCTTGACGTTTTAGGTAATTGAAAACTTATTTTTTATATTGGTGGAAGGATTTATTATACTCGTAGTTTCAAAATATTCCTATGCCAGGAACCAGTATTGGCAGTGTTTTCTTTAATTTTGTCGTATCGTAGTCTCCACCTTGTATTGTGTACTTACTCAAATTTGGACGCTATTTTAGAACTAGAATTGACCTTATTGTATTTAATGTTTTAGAAAATATTTCTGTTCTGATAGCACTATCCCATATACTCTTAATCTCTGAAAATAAAAAGTATCATCATTTTTTACTAACATTTCATTATTATTTCAAATTAAAATGATTCAGTACCGTAATTAAATTATCGAAATTCACAACATACTTTGCAGATTCAGAAAAAAAAAACAATCTCATTTTCATTTATTAAGACAGACTGATCTCAATAATTAATTTGAAGCTTAGAATGGAAGTTATGAGCTCAGCAGTTTTTAATAAACACCTTTTTATTAAAAACTAAAAATATACTAGACTAGTGTATCAGCTGTTTTTTGTAGCCCTGGTACTCGTTAACCAGTCTATTGGGTCATCAGTTCACTTCTGCAATTTTTGAAAATGTTGATCATAAAATAAATTCCGGAATATTTTATATTTATAAATTTTTGCGCTGAAAACTCGTGAGGATATCTTTAGATAGTAAAATCTGCAACGATAGTATGAAAAAATAAACTTACGAAATGATTTTTTATATATTTAGAAAAAATAGAACCCATAATATTTTTCCTGTTTTTTTTTTATTTGGGTTTTATTAAACTGAATTAATTTTTAATAGTATGCGTTCTGAGGACTATAAATTATATATAAGATGATTATATTTTTTTCAATCACTTTACAACTTAGTTTAACTACTTAAAAAAAATTTGCAAATCTACCTAGAAGTATGTCTATCTACTTTGAGTGGCCAAATCGAATAGGTACCATGTTTTTTCTGAAAACTGAAACTCTCTGACTAAATTCATTCATTCATTTAAATTGAAAAAATGGCTAAATGTCTGAATCTACTGTACTATTTTACTGCTTAGAGACAGCAAATCGTTTACCATCAAATTATTTAGGAAAACTAAACACAAAGTGATAATGAACTTACTAAGATTAAGTAGAACACTGCAATGAACAAATAGAAAAAAACTGAAAAAGAATTCCAGACAGATCGGATTCATAAAAGATTTTTTGAACATCAAAGATAAATGCTACGGCGTAGCTTCGTAGCCTCGTAGCCATATTCGTAGCCGCGTAGCGGAAAACGGTAATCCGTAGCAGTTTGTTTAACTGTTTACTTATTTACTGAATGTAATTGCAGATGGGTATTAAATATTGACTGTCAGCATTAAAGGTGAAAATCATTTTACGCTTTATATAATTTGATTGCAGACAATATTGGTTATAGGAGGTTTTCTTAATTACCTATTGGTATTCGTTTCGTTTTAGCATGACAACAATCCTTTTCCTAATTTCTCTTCGTTGGGAACTGATTTTTAAACTATAATTTTTATCTCTGGAAAATATGACGAGGATCACGACAGATTCAGGACGGTCATGGGCTTTATTTCCAGTTTCAAAATTATAAATCAAGAGTCATTTTTCAGTTAATCTAAGTCAATAATTATCTCTATTGCTGTACCAAAGTGCACCAACTATAGCTCGATTTCTAAAGCAAGACTTTAAATAAATTTTCAAGTTTTAAACCAAGCCCTACCCTCAAAGAAAACCAATCAACTAATTACTTATTTATGTCCTCAACATAGAACAGAAACTAAGCCATGCAGTACCATGTTTTCAGTCCAACAGAACACACAAACAGGAACACAAAGTTAGTTTGAGTCGCAAACTCTGGTCAAGTTTGTGTGTGTCCCCGCCACAATATCGCACACTATCGATCCGAGTTGATCCCGGAATTAAAAGACAACAAAGTGAGCTTAACTTGGCAAGCGAAGTTGTAAAAGTGCAGCGTTGACTTGGACGCCGATTGGAAATATTTGGGATTTGAATTAAATTAGCTTTTAAAGCTTACGTGGATTTGTTTGTGCCTCAGATGTTGGGAGTTGGTGCCAAGTGTTAGGTCAGAGGCGGCACGTTTTGTAAAAAAACTTATAGCTCAAGCTGTATAGTTATTCATAATTAATTTTATAGTTTAAATTGTTTCTTCGGAGTATTTTTCAAGGAATTTCCCGGTGTGTATCGGGAAATGCCTTGAAATGTATGTACCCTTGGGATAGTTTTCGTATAAATATCGGGATGTTAAGTCGAAAATTATCCCAAGGGGATATACTCCCGGGGTAAAAAGTATCCCAAAACCAATTCCAGGACATGGCCTGCCAGTGGCCAAGTTTCAGCTGAATCGTTTCAGCCGTTTAGACGTGTAGGGTTAACAAACAATTAAGCTAGCATAAAGAGTGGCAACATGTCTTAGATGTGTACCATGCTGGTTCAAGATGACATGGATGCGGCGGACTTGGAGGAGGCTTTTGCCCAGCAAGGGACATCAATGAACAGTTTAAAAAAAATCTAAAGGTGTGAATGATACATCATCACCTGCCAAGCCTTTTCCCAACCAGGTCGGCTTCCAGTCAAACCGGATTCAACTGAATACCAGTTTATGTGGAGCGGCTGCCTACCAGACCTTCACAACCCATTAATTGGTTAACACGGTAGTTCTTGGCAAGACTTGGAGTCAGATTTACTGGCTTCTGACAAGAAGAAAGATCTACAAATGACAGCCGGGACCAACGGCTTAACGTGCTTTTTGAGGCATGGAGGAAACTCAGTATGTTAAGTTGGTCACCCATCCACAGACCAACCTTGGCAAGCGTTGCTTAACCTTCACGACTCGTACGGCTGTTACTCTTTTAGCCACGAGCTCCTCCTGTGTATAATACATCCATAGAAATCCTACTTATATTATAAATGCGAAAGTTTGTGAGGATGGATGGATGGATGGATGTTTGTTACTCTTTCACGTAAAAACTACTGATTGGATTTGGATGAAATTTAGCACACATATAGATTATGACCTGGATAAACACATAGGATTTTTTATCCCGATATTCCCACGGGATCGAGAGTTACGCGGGTGAAACCGTGGGCGACAGCTAGTAATAATATAATTTCCCATGTGACAGAGGTAACATAATTCACAGCCATGTCCTAGCTAAATTACAAAAACGAAAAAACATTAGTTCCATTATTACACAGAACCGGTAAATCTTCCACAATCTAATTAGGCAATTAAGTACCTAACAGGTACTTATTTTGCTAAGTATTTTCATAGCCCCTATTTCGTAAACAGTATTATATTCGTAAATCTTCTTAATACGAGTCTGAAAACCGTTTGCTTGATAGATCATTCTGTTTGTTACTTTCTTACAATTTATTACTGAGTTAAAAGAACTGGTGTTTGTTCGATGTATGTAGGCATTTAGAGCTGTTTGGGGTTTTTAGAGCAATGGGGTATTTGACTAGTATAAAAGTTCCTAGTGTATTCATTCTTATTCGTTTTAAAAAAAATAATGTATTGTGAAAAAATAAATAAAAATGGACGTAAAACAGAGAAGTTATTCTTCTGTCCTTGTCAAAATGTCATTTGTGCTGGATTGCTTCAATTCAATATGGCGGGACTTGTGAGTGATGTCACACGAAATAAGTGCTGTCTCTGTTTATTACAGATTTTAAAACGTTGACAACAGCGCCATTTTGTCTGCTCTCTAGGCTTAGAGAAATGTAAAAAAAAAAACCAGTCAAAACCCTATTGGGGACGTTTGAATGAGTATATAAAAAATAAATAAAACGAGTTTTTATTGTTTCTTATACAATTTTATTGTTCTACAGCACAATATGATACAGGAAAAGTTATTCATAACATTAAGTATAATAAAAAACAGATAATGTTCCCACTGCTGTAAGACGGCGGAGGGTTCTCTTATTCGTGAGAGGGAGTGGCTGTCATCCACCATGCGGACTCAATGCGAAATGGTAGATGAGATTTTATTTTCCCACAACTTGGGATATGATCACAAACCATGATCTTCATTTTTCACCGACTTCAAAAAAAAGGTGGAGGTTCTCAATACGTTTGTTTTTTTATGTTTCTTACCTCATATTTCCGACACGACGATGTACGTTCCGATTGGTCCCATAGAAATTTCATCAGAATCGGTCCAGTAGTTTGATTTTTGATTAAATCAAAATAGCTGGAGGAAATAGAAAATATATCATCCAAGTAAGTAGACGAAATTGCGTGTATGGCTTTTCTGTGACTTTTCAGAGTTTTTGTTAGGTGTGGGGTACCAATAAAAAGTGAAAAATAAAAAACTTTTTTACAAAAAAATACAACCGACTTTCGAATAAAAAAAAACACTACTATGTATAAAATAAATTTAATTTCGGAAATCAGTGTTTATTGTTGTTTCTTCGTATTATAACACCGACTTCCAAAATTAAAGTTTTTACCCGACTGCGTGACGTGAAGGAGGAACAAAACTCTTCGTCCTTCTTCAAGTAAGAAGGTTTAATTATGGTCAATTTCCATTAAGTTCTTACTTAGCTATGCTAAGTTTTTTAACTGAAAACAATGCACCATTCACATGACATAGCCACTTACATACATTTTCTAAGTTAAACATTTTCTTAAAACAACAAAAGTTTATAAAAGCATGCACCAGGTGATATAGGAGTGAAATATAACGTCATTTCCGTGAACCGAACGCCCCCTATTTCCGCTAACAAGTGCAGGCTTTAGTTGACGGTGCTGGATTGGAAGGGGACTTTTTATCGAAGAAAAATGTTTGGATCAACGATTCAGAAACCAGAACGTATGACAACCAATCTTTCCAAAGAGTTGTTATGAAGTGGCTGCACGATAACGTCAGACAGGCAGTCGCTAAACAATCTGGTATACATCTGCATCTACATGACCGCTAAAGCGGCTCAACTACAAACCGATCGCAATGTAATTTTTGATTTATTGATAGAGTCACGTTTGACCATAATCTCACCTGATGGAAAACGATGATGTGGTCGACGATGGAGCACGCTTGCTTCGAAGTAACCTATTGAATTTCGACTTAAAAACTACCAGGTAGCAGAAAATACAGACACCGCCAGGGAATTCCATTCCTTAACTGTAAGCACAAAGAAAGTGTGGTGGGACGTCCACATGTACCGGTGACATATCGCCAATTATTGTTATTAGTTATAGTGTGGTGCAGCTGGCGAAAGGCTAGGCAGACGATGATATATTGTGACGAAATGTTAATTGTGTTTTAATTAAGTAAAGGATCAAGAATTCTTTGTAACAGTGACTTGAACAAGTTGTACCGGTACCTACTTCCTCCGTCTCTTTAAGATCTCTTGAGGAAAACATAAACGAGAGTTTATTGCTTTCAGGAAATCATTAAAAAATAATTTATTCTAAAGGGAAGGTAAATTACTCTTTTTAAACGTTTGTTTATAATCCACTTTAATTAACTTGGAAATAAAAACGTAGATATGTGTTTTTCAATGTTGATTGGTGTTTTTGTTATCAAAGGAAAATAAAGATACAAAATATATATATATTTATTTAGCATAGTTGTAAATAATACACACAGAGTTAAGAAATTATTTGAATTTTCGACCGGTCATCGGAAAATACTTTAAGCGATAATTGGTTGACGATTAAGCACATGTGCCTAGATGTAATCAGTCTGACTACCTGTACCTACAAACGACAGACGGGACCAACTGCTTTCCGAGGTAAAGAGGAGTCTCGGCATATGATTGCTGGTTACCCATCCAAGGACCGACCTCGGCAAGCGTTGCTTAACTTCGATGACTAAACCAAGTCGCTGTTATTATTTAGCCACGAGATTTTCTCGAGATCGCGTTTAGTTTCATTGGTAAAACAAGATGCCTCGAAATGCTCGTCTGTCACAACTTCCACTCGCAAAAGTAGACCTTGCAACACCGCGACTGCACATATAATGTTCAGAGACAATACTTCGGTATCACACAGTCGACACTCGCTTCGTCTGGCGTGTTGCCACATGTTTGTAACGCGAGCTAGGTACGTACTCTTGTTGTTCAGGATGCTTGTTAGTTGTTGGTTGAAACATTTTCATATAGTAGCTGCTTCATCGTTCTCTATACCTAGGGCTTAAAGCTCGAGTTTGGTTTAGTCTCGGATTAAATGTTTGTGTTTTTGATGTGTAACATCATTCCTCACGCTTTCCTGAAATCTGTGGGAGTGATTTCGTGAAATGGGACGGAAGTGTGTAACAGGAAACCGAGGAAGCGCGCGCTATTCGATTTGACCGATGAGCGCGCGCAGTGGTCGAGTGGGCTGTCAGATGGTACTTTTAATGTTAATGTTGCTTTTTACCAAGGTGAGACGTCAGATGTTACACATCCTATGCGATTACTGTAAGACTCGCTCGTTTTTATTCATATTTCAAAATACACCCCATAATGTGATAACATGACTACTGAAGGCTACATCCAACAAATGGAAATGCAAGTTATTTTTCTGTCCATAAGGTTGAAACATAGACTTGAATAATAAAGTTAGGGGTTCAACTAAATTACTAATTTTAATAAAACTTTCCACAAAACATGACCAATTACACCGCAATAGTTCAGTTTCGCAATAGACAGAATAAATACTTGGAGCTTGCGTGCGCGAATGAGAAATGTAGATTCTTGCAGAAGACCCAAAGTTACTGACAGCCTGATTAATCGCCAAACTTAAGTGACAGTTGGTATGGCACATTGCTAGAGGATGGCGTTGTCAGACAGAGGAATATGATAGCGCGAAAGTTTGTGCGTTATTCGAGGGAGGTAAAAATTACGCTCTTTAGAGCGTATTGTATATCCCTCTGTTGGCAAAGTATAGTCATGCGGCACATAGCGCCTAGTTCAATAATGCATTCAGCGCGGTGTTGAGGCTGGGCAGCCTCAATTGAGGGTGGGGCCACCACTGCAGCGCCTTGGGCAACTTTGCGGAGGCGCGCACCGGCTTCTTTCACGCTACGATGCGCAAGCGGTGCTCGTCTCTGGTGGGCAGAGTGCGGAGTAGCGCCAACCCTGTCCTGGTCATCGCATGCTTGTTATCCTGTCTGTATCCTTTTATGTGTCTGTTTGTATGTAACTTGAAATAAACGATTTTTTTTATTATTGGTCGCAGAACAGGTGGTTGATGAGGTCGGAAAGGTTCTGAAGTGGCGACCACGTACCGGAAGACTACTACTACTAGTTTATAAGGACGACCGATTACCTGATCCGAGAAGTCCAGCAAAGGACGTCTTTCAACTGAAATGATGATCGACGGTCAAAATTAAAAGCAATTGAGTTATTATGTAGGATGTTAGCAGTAAAAAATTTCTACGATCTTTAAATCCTTAAAATTGTGACCTTGAGAAAGGCATATCTTTTTTTTACTATTGATAGGCACGCGTTTGGCCACTTTCTCACCTGATGGTAAACGATGATGTGGTCGAAGATGGAGCACGCATATTTCTCCCAATACCTGAAACTTACTGAACCATCTAGGTCACTTTTATTTATCTTGAGACGTGGCTTCGGGCGACTTGAATTCTAAGGGCACATTTATAAGATCACGCCAACCCAAAGCGTTTGGCGTTTAACCTAGACCTAAATCTGTGAATACTCAATTAAGACATGAAATGATTCATTTTGTTTTGTAACTACAGAAGTTTGAATTGGTTTAAAACACCATTTAGTCGTTGTCAAAATTGGGTTTAAGTTGAAACATTAAATTTTAAGCAGTATTGATTTGGGGTTACTTAGAAACTACCAATCAATGTTAATGTTTTTCAGTTTCCAATAATGTTACAGGAGACTTAACTGGCAACATATGGGTGTAAAATAGGTACATCGTACACTCTGAATCTAAACCTTTGAATGATTATGTGTTGTGTAATTATAGATTCAGTATTTAAAACTACATTTAGTTTAAAAACTGCAGTAGTATTTTGCTGACCGCAATAACTCTCGAACACGGATACCATGGTTAAGTGACTCAAGTAATGAATGCATACAACCATGTTATTTCACTGATACAAAATGCTTTGTAACGTAATAATCAGAAGCACAATATCCACTAAAACCGAATTATTCAATCATCCATTCGGAACCGACCCATTAATTTGTCACAGCAAATTAACGAAAATGCCACAAAACAAAACGATAAATCAAACGGAGCGAGATATCAAGCATGTGTCGAATTCCACATTTTATGCTTGGCATAAAACACTGGCAGGATGCCAGCCGGTCTGGCATGCCATTTTATTTCCAAATTGGTACGAACTTATTGAGATCATTGCTTAACTTTGTGGCACATCCTAGCTCGTATGAGGCTATAAATTTACGGGGTGTTTGGACTACCTGGGTGCAGTGTGGAGTTTAAAGACTTTATTGTGTATTTTTTGAAGGATCTATCATTTTGTTCATTGTGGCTGTTTTTCTGCAGCGTGGCTAAGGGAAAATTTTAACTAGAAAAATTACTGAAAACCAATTATAAATTTAGCGTGCGCAACAGAGTGATAATTATTTTAGTAATATTTTTAAATTTTAAATGTCTTTTTTTTATAAAAAATGTTTATAATAAAATGTATATAAAATAAATAAAGGATGAATAAATTTATAAAAATTCGATCAAGCCAAGTTAGGGTTTCAATTTAAACGGATGAGCTGCATCCTGCAAAATCCTATTAAAAAGAAAACTGAATAAAAAATACTTGACTGTATATTAAAATATATTTTTTAAGTTAACAAATATTTAACGTTCGTGATCTTTCTTCTTCCCATATTTTCAATACGAATCTAACTATATACACTTGAATATCAAAATAAAAACTCCTCCTCCTATTATGGCGTCAAAAAATTCGTTCGCATCGATGTCGACTGGAAGCTAGTCCAAAAGACTAGCAGCATTGCCACGTTGTATGGCAAAGCTTATCCTCTGTCCGAGGTAAAAGACAGCCCTTGTGTGTCAACTAAGCGTTTAGCAAGTTCACAATATAAACGCATGAGCACTCGGGCCTCGGTCCAAAAAATTTCAACCCCAAACGGCTCGAAAATATAATTGCCAACTAGGTTATTATATTTCTGCCGCTTGAGATCCTCCGCAGCCGCAGCGGCAGCACCAGTACAGCACGATGCGTTAGGAAGATGGGATGGCGCAAAAGTATCGAACACTTCCCACATTAAATAAATAGTTATTTCTCTTTCTTCCATGTCAAGTTCATTCATCCTCATCATATCAGCCGAAAGACGTCCACTGCTGGGCATAGGCCTCCCCCTAATGGAAGGGGGGGTTGCTATAATCGCCACGCTTGGCAGGCGGGTTGGCGATCGCAGTGTAACTGTTGCAATGCACAGATAATGCTGCTGCCCATTCTCTGGTGAGTCCCTTAGTCGCCTCTTACGACACCCACGGGAAGTGATGGGATAGTGCTATTCTTTTACGTCCGACGCCATACAGAAAGTTCATTAACATATTCGAAAAGCAAATTAAAATTCGAATAACAGAACTCACAGACACAACAAGAATGCCTCGATGGCGCAGAGCGAAAATTTAACAACCCGTAAAACTGTCATCGTATTTCGCAGTGCAGCAGAGTACCAGAGACCACCAACACATAAGTGAAGCTTTAATCTCCTCACGTTGAAATGGACATGAATATTTATGAAATATTAACGCCACACCACAATAGCTCGTTTTTCTCAGTTTTAAAACTTGCATGAAAGTGGCTGGACTGGACCTTTTTTGTCATTTTCGAATTAGCATAGTGTCATTTGATATTTCATTAGTGTGTCGCTTGCACTTGATGTCAAGTCGTTAGTAATTTTATTATATATTTTTTTAATTTTACGTTTTAACGAAAAGGTTGTTAGCCCCTGTGAATTAATTGCATTCAAAATAAAGGTAAAGCATAGTGAGTGAATTTAGTCAAAAAATTGAATTTAATGTTTCATCAGTCTCATGTTTTGGTTTGGCTTCAACATGCAGGCCAAAATATTACCTATGGATTCTATAATTTGAACCAAATGGAAATAGAAAAGGCAACACGTAGCGTGCAAGCATCAGTCTCAGCTCATGCTCGATGTTTCAGTGTGAAACATCGAGCATGTAACTGAGGGGCAATTCTCATATTTTTAAGGTGAGTTTGCATTCACATAACAGTCAAAATCTATCGAAAGCGCCTCTTCATCATATCACTTGAAAGACGTCCACTGCTGGATACAGGTCTCCCCCCCAAAGGGATAATCGCTACGCTTAGCAGGCGGGTTGGCGATCGCAGTGTAGCTGTTGCAATGCACAGAGAATGCTGCTGCCCATACTCTGGTGAGTCCCTTAGTCGCCTCTTACGACACCCACGGGAAGTGATGGGACGGGCTGGATCGAACTGGTAGTCCCTTAGTCGCCTCTTACGACACCTACTTGAAGAGATCACCTCCTATTTCCCAACATTAAGATAAGTTTGACAATGATTAACGCTGAAATGATATTTTGACTATAAATATGGTACAAAAACATGCTACGCCGATCCCAAATCAAATGCGTTATAGGCAGGAGAATGAGGATAAAATAAATTGTGATCGTCGATTTTTAGCTGATTAAATGCAAAACCTGTATTCCAATATTTTGTGTTCAGTGAATTTTAGATGTCACAAAATTGTGATTTAGTGCACACCATGCCCAATAATGTGTGCTAGGCTGAATTTTAATTAAATTCAACAGCACTACATTGAAACTTCAATTGCGTCAAACTGCAGGCAAACGAATGATTAAGTACATACTTTTTACAAAGTGTGTCATTTTGCCCCGAATTACTGTAAAGGTAGTTTTCTGAACCTATTGTGATATTAAGAGTGCTAACTGTAGCATAACTAATAGGATTCTGTCCCTATATAGACAGACAGCATACATTTTGGGGAAACCTCCCTTGCCTTTTCATTCCCTCTGAGAAAACAGCACTGCGTATTTTTCCCTATTGCACCTTTTTACCCCAAATGACTCTTATTTCTTTGTAAGAAAAGCATCATCAATTAATTCCCCTTTTCTTATGTATTGTTTCACGAAGGGAATTAAATTAAGTGTAGCCCTGATGGCTTTTCCTTTTCTTCATAATAAAATGCTAAGATCGGATGAATTAACACTTATATTTTCATCTGATACCAACCATACCTAAATCGAGTATGACGGACTAAAACAATAAATTTATTTTTTCATGAAAACACTCATTCTATATTTACATGACCCAGTTAAAGTACTACTGAACTATTTCATTACGGCATCTAAGAAGGTTGCATGTATGACAGTACCTTCTTGATGCATAGTGGTCAATTTAGTCACAAATCGATTCACCTAACTTAGTGAAGCAATTCATGAACACGAAGCAAACACCAATGTGTTGACAGTGCGGTTTTAGTTCCTGGAATCCTGTGTCATATCAGTACCTATGTCATAGATTCCTGAATACTAATTAGCCATTGACTTGTTCAACTAATGTGATTTGAGATCGGATTAATTACAGTATAGGTAGGTGCAGTATAGGTATTTGTAATTACCAGTGTGACCAAAAAAAACTACGGTTTTTCTGTCTCTGAGAAAGAGGAATAGGTTTGCTGAAACCGTCTCTGGTCTTCTCCGTCGAACGGCTCGTCTGGACGCTAGCCTGCATTTTGATACAAGATATTTTTAATAATGTCTGGACGGTCGATCTTCAAGGTTAAGAAACACTTGCCGAGGTTGATCTATGGATGGGTGACCATCTTAACATTCCGAGACTCTTCCGTGCCTCGGCTAGCACGTTAACCAGTTGGTCCCGGCCGTCATTTGTAGATCTTTCGCAGACGTTACGGATTATCAGAAGCCAGAAAATCTGACACCAGTCTCGCCAAGGAGTACTGTGTTACCCAGTTAATGGTGTGTGGAGGTCTGGTAAGCACTCGCTCCACGTAAAATACTGGTATTCAGCTGAATCCGGTTTGACTGGAAGCCGACCCCCATATAGTTGGGAAAAGGCTAGGCAGATGATGATGACCGCGTGGGCGAAGCTGGACGCTGTAAAGGTGTGTGCAGTTGAGTCTTGCATTTGTTTCACTACTTCTTATAAGTGTATAGTTAGGTAGAAAATACAAAAAAATAGCAAATAGTAAGTATATAGGAATGAACTGGTGACTTGTAGTACAGGTTTTTATAGAGACCTACTTCAAGCACCAGTCTCTCACAACGTTAATTCCATGTTCGTGCTCTACTGTAGCTCTAGCATTAAGTAACTTGTGTAAAGAAAATAAATAATGTATTATTAAATTTATGATGTATTATTACGTAAATGATGTATTATTATATAAATGATATATTATTTTTAATTACCTGAGTTTAATTAAACATGATATACATATGTCACTGGAAAATGCCAAACGCCGTAAGATTGCAAAATATCGAGTGATATTGTAAAAAAAAAAATCTAAATAAGACACGTATATACTGGAAACTATTAAATTTGGATGGGATTTATTGTATAAAAATATTTAAGATTAGAAAAATTTAGATTTTTTCGTAATATATCGAGAAATTATAATCTAATCTAGATTTATTACAATCTTACGGAGTGTGCAATTTTCCGGTAACACATACACAAAATATTATATATAAAGAGTAATTAGAGATATTTTTTAAAAAGGAGTTTAGACACACAGAAAGAGCAATTTTAAGATTTCTCTCTTTCGTCCATGTTTTGGATTAGGTATGTAACATTACAATATACACTCGTTACCAACAATATCCAGCATTAAAAAAATAATTTGTATCGCCTTCTGTTGGTTTACTTCTAAACATTTCAACAAGTATCAAAATTAATTTGTATCGTCGACTTTTTCTCTGTCATCTATGACCTAGACTAGAGTCAAGAGCAAAACCCATATTAAATAAAAAAAAGTGATTGCATTGCAACATTGTAACTACAATCAGGGTCCAACTACAAACACGATTTCCAATAAACTAGAATTAAATGTCGAATTATACAGATACGGCACGGGGTTAAATGGTATGCTCTGTTGTTGAAAATAGGCCAATATGTTACTGATAGCAGAGCTAATATATTAAAGTGATTAAATATTTTGTTTATTATTCAGGTTGTTGTTGATTTCGTTAATAGACTGTTTAGTTTACTGTGGTTTGATATATAATTTAAAATTATACAGAATACACTCGTTACCAACAATATTCAGCTTTCAAAAAATAATTTGTATCGTCTTCTGTAGGTTGATATTTATAACGTTTCAACAAGTAATTGCATTGCTCCATTGTAACTACAATCAGGGTCCAACTACAAACACGAATACCAATAAACTAGAATTAAATGTCAAATTATACAGATACGGCACGGGGTTAAATGGTATGCTCTGTTGTTGAAAATAGGCCAATACGTTACTGATAGCAGAGCTAATATATTAAAGTGATTAAATATTTTATTTATTATTCAGGTTGTTGTTGATTTCGTTAATAGACTGTTTAGTTTACTGTGGTTTGATATATAATTTAAAATTATTTTGATTTGCGGCGATCATGCAGGAACAACTAAATTGAATAAATATTGAAATGCAATGATCAAAAATTACTGAATCACATTTAATGAAGGCTCAAAATTATAAAAATAGTGTGATAAAACATGTTTGGTTTGGTTTTCCCAAATATGTTGGAGTCTGATCAGATACAGCTGCATAACAGTATTTTTATGTGTAACGACTGTCAATCTAATCTCTACAACCCAGAACCTGGATAATACGATATCCCTTGACTCGTGTCAGGTTTTCTGGCTTCTGATTGTCAAAGATATACGAATGACAGCCGAATCCAACAGCTTTACGAGACAAGGATGAATTTTGGTATATTAAGATGGTCACCCACCCATACAATGATCGAACTTGGCAAGCATTGCTTAAACTAGAAAATCGACAATTGCGGCTGTTTTATTTAGCCATGGAAAGATAAGACCATTAAGTTTGAAAAAAAAACTCTGGGCTAACCTGTAAAATAATGCAAGCCCTAAAAACTATTTTGATAAAATTACAACGCAAATTAATATACCGAATTTTAATTACTTCCAAAAAAGCAATCTCACTTGAAAAGACAATATATATTTAATAAGGGACCGCAAGTGTTGCGAAGAACAAACTCGTTAAGTACATTCATTAAAACTTTCTTACTATTCAAGTAATACTTGCTGTGGCTACGCTTTTGGGAAGGATATACAGGACGGAAAAAATAGGAAAAAAGGGGAATAGTTAGACGAGGCAGTATAAGAAAGATAAAGAGGAAGGCTGACGCACTGCAAGTTACCATCCCTACCTTGTTGCTGTTCCACCAATTCGCACTAAACGTTTCCAAACGTCTTTTATAATGCGCACAGCAAAGGAGTGGAACTCTCTGCCTGCGTCTGTGTTTCCGAACGCATACAACCCTAATCTCTTCAAAATTAGAGTGAACAGGCTTCTTCTGGGTAAGCTCGCTCCATCGTCGACTTTGTCTCTGTCATCTATGACCTAGACTAGAGTCAAGAGCAAACCCATAATGAATAAAAAAAAATAAAAACAGGAATATAAAGCACAATAATTATGTCTCTGAACAAGATTTCAAGGTTGACTGGTAGAGTATGCCTTGATACATTAAGTCCGCCCATGTACCACTATTGTACATTAAGTTTAAATAAATAAATATACCTATTCGAACAGAATGGGTCTTTAACCTTTAACCAACTGTTAAATTAGCTACCAACAGTAGCTGAAACGTCATGTTTGCCTTTCAATCATGACGTTTCAGCTACTGTTGGTATACGTAAGTCAGGAATGAATGCTTCTAGGCAAGCGTGCTCCATCATCGACCTCATCATCACTTACCATCAGGTGAGATAGTGATCAAACGCGAGCCCACCAATGATAATCATAATTACGGTATACTATGCTCTAGCTCACTCAATCATAACCTATTGCATAACAGCCTGGGGCAGTTCTGGGAAATCCTCATTACTGCGAATGGAAAGAGCGCAGAGGGCAGTTTTAAAAGTTATGGCCCACAAACCTATCCGCTTCCCCACAAATGAACTCTACGCAATATGTGGGGTACCAAGAGTCAGACACTCATTTGTGCTTAGCACCGTACTACGTAAGCACTCCGAACTGACTTTCGATCCTGACCTCATTAAGCACAGACGAAGGACTAAAAGAGTCTGTTTAATTGAGTCAGTCGGCATCGAAGCAGTTAGACGTCAATATACATACCTAAGCTCTATTTTGTACAACCGAGTAAATAGTATATGTAATATTTATTCACTTGGTCTGAGGGAATGTCGAGTGACCGTTGATAAGTGGCTTCATACCCTTACGTATGAAGAACTTGAAAAGTTAATTAAAACGTAATTAAAACACATATACGTATGTAAACATACACACACACAACACAACATAACACACCACACTCACACACTCACTTTCAACACCCCCCACGCACAACTCACCACACCCACACACACGCACAACACAGCACATCACACGCTTGCCTATTATGATTACTATACCATTTCGCTTTTATATTATTACTATCCTTTATAATTTTTCATTTAAGTTAATAATAATTTCTCAACCCTGGAGCACTGACGCATAAACATTTTTGTAAGGGCGTTAATGGCTGCGACACAGTTTATAACTAATGCAGTCATTATCGTACATAATTTTATTGTAACTTGTGTTTTAGTTCCAATAAAAGTTATTATTATTATATTTATTATTATTAATTTTGGTTGTTTCATCACCGACTGGGTTTCGAAGGTCTACATCGGTGGACAGAGTTGATGATCTTCCTTAGTGTCCAGATTATATTTTGTATGCTATATTTAAGTAACATTTATGAATCTGTTTCTTTTTCTCCGATACACTCGAAGAAATAAATTAATCAGAGTGCATTATTAAATTTAGGTGTTGATGATTCTTAGGTATGACAGAGAACTCTAAAGGTTTTCACTCACCTGGAGCGTTCGCCTGTAATGTAACATTCCAGATTCGATTTTCAGCATTGCACTACAGCCGGACGATTCTGTAAACACGTCGAAGTGAAGGCTTGGGTGAAGTGATCACGAGGTGAGCTGTCAATCCATATAATCAAGATGGAATAACAGCTCACTTCGTGATCACTTCACCCAAACCTTCACTTCGACATGTTTACAGAATCGACCGGCAGTACTGCCTCTCGGCTTGACGAGCATTCGCCTGTAATGTAACATTTCAGATTCGATGTTACACATTGTATCATCAAGTTGCGCACTGTAATGCTCGGTTCCCCTCCCGCATTAATGCAATGCTCGACTCTGTAACGTTACATTACAGGTGAATGCTCCAAGTGCACCTTAATATTAATAATTTTAGAAAAATAGTTTAAGTCGGTAACCAGACTTTTCCAACAAAATCCTAACTCATGGCAGCCCTAGTAGAGCTCACTCTTTGCGGACACTTTTGCTTAGTAATCATGATTCTATGACACGAAGAAAATTAACTTGACTCAACTATTTAGTCTTATTATCGAAGGAGGCAAGAAATTGAGGCCGTTAATTGTGTTTTCTTAACCTTGATTTGTAAGCAAAAAGGTTGGATTAATTTGCTTTACCTTTGTAAACTTTGGAGGTGGTCGGTTTTAGATTGTAAACAAGCCTTGGAATTTCAAACTAAAGACTTGTAGAAGGTTTATTCGAGTAGAAGTTACCTACAACTTTTTTTTATACCACATTTTTTTGATTAACCTTGGATTATTGAATATCTTGGGAGATGTTTATATAATGGATAAGCTTCTGTCTAGAAAAGTCAAGTATCATCAGATTTATTTATTTAGGTTAGCCGACAATTGTTTACACATTACATTACATTTAAAGGTACAGGATATACATTTATAAGTGCAACAATTATATTATTAATAATATTTATATTATACATTTCAATGTATAATATAAATATAATAGTGTGTAATATAAATATAATGTATAATATAAATATAATATAACAGTGAATTAACAAACAAATCAAAATTAGTGTATTAAATTAAAATGACTATAGGTACTGATTGGTAATATTATAACATAACAAATAAATACATTGAACTAAACTAAGATTAATATAAATTTATCAACGCATATTACAAAGAATTGAATGTTTATATTGTATAAGTTTTTGTTTGTTCTATACAAATATTTGTAGGACATGATAGGTCACCCATTTAGGATCAGTTATTTTGAAATAGTAAAAACAAAGACTAAGTAGAATTATGTCTAGTAATAGATCAAAAATGGCTTAGCAAGACCCTTTCAGCTTAGGAGATATTTTATAAATGCTATCAAATATTTTATTCAGTAGAGTGGTAAATTGCTGAGTTATCGTTTTTTACTGAAATGAATGCTAATTTGTAAAGTTTAACAAAAAATGCTTCAAGTTGATTTCTGATATAAAATTTTGGAAGTGCTAAGTTAAAATACTGGAGAATCCAACACGGGCCTAAAAAATTAAGATCCGCTTGCACAAATAACAGTTTTATTTTAGTTCCGAGTCAGTCGCACACGAGGTTAAATAACAAATATTTCACACATAATGGGCTCCGGAGAATTTAATGTATTTTTTTTAATTATAATATAAGATAATTTTATTTGTCCAAAATATGAGTATACACACACATAGCACGCAAGATGTTACATCAAATTAAAATTAAGACAGTCATGTTTTGCCTGGTCGGCGTACAAATATAAGATGTCGGACGATACACAGCATCAAGTGATTTAAAATCGGCCATTACACACAGCAAATATAGCAATTAACAATAATATTGTACTATATGATAATTAATTATATAATACACAGCATCAAGAGATTTTAAATTCGTCCATTACACACAGCAAATATAGCAAACAAATTATTGTCAGCTTTTTCAAAAAAAAAAGAATCTCTAACTCTTCATTCAATTTTTGTCTCACAGCTGGGGAAAAGCATCCCAGAAAAAGTTCCTTACGCCACCTAAGAGCCATTCAAAAAACTTTAACATTAATTATTAAATTGTTGGAGTATCAGTCACATACCATTCTAGATACAACATGATCACTTGGATTGGAGACGCACAGGTCCGGTCGTTGTTGCAGCACTTGAGGAGTGCTTTTGTCCAGCAGTTGATGTCTTTCATTTGAAATGATGATCAAATCCTTCCTGTTGGAGGGAGTGTCTATTGAACTAGCTCTCAAGCCTCCTTGCACCTAGAATTCTTTACTCCATTAAGTTATTGTAACGTACAACATAGTTCACGGTTTTGTCGATGCCATATTTTAGATTATTTTTATCTTTTAGTAAGTATTTTTAGTAACATAGATGTTTACACCTGTTTTTATAAATACTTAACTAACTATACTATATATTTTACATTATTATGTCTAATTAGTATTGTTTAAACTTTTGTACACTGACAGCCCTAAATCTATCTCCCTTCGTTCAATCCATCCAAAGGTTGTCTGGAAGAGATTGCCTTGTGCGATAAGACCGCCCATTGAACACTTATTTTATGTTTGATTGTCTTGTTGTTATTATGAGGTGTACAATAAAGTATTTAATAAATAATAAATATATACACTAGAAATAAAAATGAAAATTCCTAACTAAATTAACCCTAAAATATGGCGTCATAAAATTCATCCGCATTGCTGTCGACTGGAAGTGTACCCAAAAGACTGGCGGCGTTGCCACGTTGTATGGCAATGCTTATTCTTTGACCAAGGTAAAAGCCAGCCCTCGGGTCACGCAAAGTGTCAACTAAGCGTCTTGAAAGATCTTTAAACAAGTCATGTGTACTCGGACCCCAACACCCTAGAGTTTCAACCCTAAACGGCTCGAAAATATAACTACCAACAAGTTAGGAGGTCTTTTAGTTAGTTAAGAGTTTTTTATTTAAGTGTATTCTTATTCTTTCAAAGCCCAATTAATCGATCTCAATTTCTTCCAAACTAATCTCAGCTGTACACAATCGATCAATAAACTGCCAAGGAACAGCTAAACAAGAAACTAATCTTATTATAACGTAATAAGTCGTAACGGAAACCACAATAGGTATTGTCAGGAGTCTCTTTGTTAGCCTGATAGATAGAATTACACTGGCTATTGGCAGTCAGTACTATGATATTGTTGTTGAGAGTACTCGTAAACCGGCACAATGGACTATTTTTGGATTAGGAAGAATGGGCGAACTTGGTTTAAAAAAGAGGTTCAGGATTTAGTTGAAAATTGTTCGGAATATTCACGAGATTATGCTTAAAATATATCTCAAGGTAGGTCGGGCATTAATATTTAATATATTTTATAATGTTCAAATTTTAATTTTAATTCATATTATTTATTTGTAAAACTTAGGTACAATATAATAAGATCTTATTTCAATGTCAGGTCGTCATGTTTAACCTAATACAAATTTTGGAAATATTTAATTTTTATGATTTTTAAATGTAAATTTTTATACCAGTTAAATTATATATTTTTATAATCATTGAATAGAATTGTGCTTAAATAAATCGGACATTTGACTCACATAAGGACATACCTAATTGTTATTTATTTAATAGTACGCTTTTTGAACCATAAAGTCTGTTAGCATTCTTTTGAATTTGTTAACATCAACGGTAATTGTCATAATGACACAGGAAGGATCCTTTCCAAGTTTGTTCAAATTATTTCGTGGAACAACGTTATCTAAATTCAAAGTCTGGTTAATCTCATTCTGAAATGTTAGGAATGAAATATGAGATCTTGTTCACGGTGGCCTAAAAGTGTTCTACAAACCCACTTTTATAACTCGACTAGCCTTTGCCCGCGACATCCTATACCCTATAGCCCTCCTTATGAATGTGGCTATCATTTACAAAAAAAAATCTAAATCCGACAGGTGTTCCAGAGATAAGCACGTTCAAACAAACAAACCCTTCAGCTTTATTATACTAGTCATAGACTCAAAACACGTCAGGAAGAATTTGCTAACAATTATAATGTAATTTTAGTCTCCACTGATTCTATTCGAGAACAAGCTTTTCATTTATGAGAACGTCTGTTTTCTTTTACAAATGAACAATTTCGTTTCTTTTCGTTCCTATTTTCATTCATCATCATCATATCCATCACGTCCACTACTGGACATAGGCCAAGTGGGTGACACTTGGCCTATGTCCACTACAGTTTAGCGATCCTTCGGGCTATTCGATCACCAAAAAAAACTTTTAGCATGGCACCCTACATTGCCCTTTGGGTGACTTTAAACCTTTTGATGAGGACCATTGTGAGCGACTACAAATTTTCATTGACCCACTTAAACGGTGAAAAAACCTTCGAGTCAGTAAAAACCAAGATTGGTTCTAAATCAACTCGTTCTTCCTATGCTTAGCTCAGTATTTTTATAATTAGCTCAGAGAATCACTTCAGAGAATGAACATTGTTTTTAAAGTGTAAATCCCACACAATCCAAAACTTTTTAAGCCAAAAAATTTTTCTGCAATACTAATCCACTAACTAATCTCCAACTAAGTACTCTATTTTTTGCTGATTATACATGTTCTGGTTCAAAAGTTGAAGCAGCGACTCCACTTTTTAACATCGCTTTCAACCTCGGCTTTAAAAACTTTACTGGATTGTTTATTTATATTTTGAAACTTTCAGTAAGCAATGGTAAAAGTTTTTAACTCTGTCTATTGTTTTGACTAAACCAATTAATTTGCATCTTTTCTTTCATTTTAGTGGATCTATTTTTACAATAGAAGCGGATTTGTTTTTATTTTTTTTCTGACAAAAAAGCACTCAAAATTTCCAATACTAGAGGGTAGACTCCCATTCGGTCGTGCGTAGGTGTTCTGGCTAAGTTGGCGTGCCTAGCTGCGCCCACAAGCACAGAAGTTTCCTGGGAGCTTCACAGACTTCGCGGAGCTTCTTCAGGTTGGGTAGCCACGGCCTCGTACTCCAGGATCATGTGGGCTGATTCTTCTTGAGTGGCTGTCCGTGGCGCCTACGTTAAAGAGATGTTTGTTTAGGGGCCAGTAGCCCGTAATTAGGTATCTCTATTATTGTTCTGAGGTTATTCTTGTTCGTGCTTCTCCATAGAGATCTACGCTTTAAAACGTGCAACTAGCTTCGTGTTTTTAAGTGCCTGTGAATGGTTTGTGTCAAATAAATGCTTTGAGTTTTGAGTAAGGAGTTTTACAAGCTTTTATTTAACTTGCACGTTCGTATATATGTAAGTTTTCCGTCAAAATTGGCAAACCATTTTCCGACAACTTATTGGTATCCGCTTGAGCTGAAATTTTGCATACACCTGTAGTTCTAGTGACATAAAAAATGGCCGCAATCTCTAAGATGGCGGACATATTTTTTCTCAAACCCCTTAATATGGCTACCAAATGAAATGGCTTGAATAGTAGAAAACGATATAGTTAGTAACATCACACTAAATTCAATATGGCCGCCGTTTCAAAATGGCGGATTACATATTTTTTCTCAAAGCGTGTTTTAAAAAATAATAGTACCCTAATAGGACCCTAAAGCTTAATTTATCTGGGAATCGTTTTAGGAAATCAAATATCGCCCTCTCTGTTATCCACATCACCTATTTAGCATGCGCCGTAACTCAATCGTTAAAGGCGATGTCATAACAGTGGTGGGCTCGTAAAACGAAACCCAGTACATGTTGATAAACTATCATGTTACAAGACTACTAAACCGAGTGAAACCAAAGACATCAACTGTATCTTGTTTCTTATCATGCTACCCTAGTCGTAAAGGTCAACCAAGGGAAAGAAGTTCTAGTAGATAGGCGAAGTTTACACAATAAATATACATGTCTACATGGTGTGTTTCGTTTTTTTTATTTCAGATGAGTTTGCTCTTAACTCTAGTCTAGGTCATAGAGACATGACAGAGACAAAGTCAACGGATGGATCGAGCTTACCCAGAAGAAGCCTGTTCACTCTAATTTTGAAGAGATTAGGGTTGCATGCATTCGGAAACACAGACGCAGGCAGAGAGTTCCACTCCTTTGCTGTTCGCATTATAAAAGGCGTTTGGAAACGTTAAGTGTGAATTGGTGGAATAGCAACAAGGTAGGGATGGTATGTTTTAGTAGTCTTTATAAAACACCACAGAATGGGCGCCAACCCGCCTGCCAAGCGTGGCGATTATGGCTAAACCCTCCCTTTGGGGGTGGCCTCTGTCCAGCAGTGGACGTAATTAGGCTGATGATATTGATAGAAAACACGGGCCTCATCTAGTTTTAGAATATTATTTTTCTTGAGGTGCAACAAGTTTTCAATCATTTAAGTTGCACATTGAATTCTTCATCGAAGAGTAGAGGCGCCTAAGAATAAATGCAAGCTGCTTTTATATTTTTCACCGTTTTCCAAATAAATGTCTTATTCATGTTGGTACATTTAAAAGAAAGAAAGCAAGAAAATTGTGTTTATTGGCATTATAAAAAACACCTTAACACACCTTAAAATTAAACAAAATAAATAATCAAAACCAGCAATGCCAAAGGGACTCAGCTTAGCATAATGACAGATGGCAACACAAGGTATACCACCTGACGCTGATTTTCAGCTGCAACCCACGAGTGCCATACCTACGCTCGAAAACATAGACACCCATAAATTATACAAAACTAAAATATTTTGTGAAAAATCAACTAAAATAAAATGTTGCGACTCTTAATTTTAAAACAAAAAGAAGAATAAAAATTAATGTCCATACGGCTGCGTTATGCGCAAATGATGACACAGCTTAAAAAGAAATGCCACATAAAATACGCACTTCTAAAGTTGATACTTGAGTTGGTCTCAATGGATTCAAATAATTTTGAAACAACAAAAAATTAAATACAAAAATAATGAACGTACTCTCGTCGCTCAGCGCAATCAATAAACCCACTCAAACTCGTCATTCACTTATTAAGAGGTTCAAGTGACTCTTGTTGAATGAAAATGCAATACTTTCCAATCTGTTATTTCTATTATTTTATAAAAGCAAGAAAGTTCTGTATTTTTTTAAGAGTTGTATAAATGTTTATAAATAAACAAGCTTATTCATAAAATAATTATAATCATAATGATTAGTTTAAATACTGGTTTGCAGATTTTAAATTGTGTTTTTGCTACAAAGTTTAGAAGGGACATTATGGGTTGAAACTAAAATAGTAAAATGGTTTAACCTGCTAACTTATATAAATACTAGCTTTTGCCCGCGACTTCGTACGCGAATATTCCCCTTTTTCCCGTTCCCGTAGAAATTTCGGGAAACCCTCTCTTAGTGCTCCCCTACACTCCCCAAGGAACCTACATGTCAAATTTCAGCTTGCTACCAGTAGTTTCGGCTGTGCGTTGTCCGTCAATCACTAAGTCACTCTGTCAGTCCGTAATGGAAGCATTTTATATACAACGTGTAACAGAAAAAACGCAATGCCACTTAAGGGGTCATTGTACTCATCATTACGAACAACTTTTATTAGGAGTCGACTTTTTTTTTCGCCGTTTCAGTGTTGGTCCATAATAAAAGTTGTTCATAATGATGAGTACAATGACCCCTTAAGAGGTATTGCGTTTATTCTGTTACACGTTGTATATTGATGATAGGCGGAAGTCGTCCCAAAAGAACATTTTTCCGGGATAAAAAGTATCTTCTATCGTATGGTGTGCCGAGTGTCATACAATACCGTTAAACCGTTAAGATGTTATAATATTGAGTACCTATGGATCTTGCTGCTTGAGTTTGCAGGTAAAAGGCCCCCCTGACATACTTCTATGCTCTAAGATCAAATGTAAAATTAACCAACATTTCGTATTAAGCTTATTTAGAGAATCAATATTTGTCGTGGAGTGTGTGCCACGCCCGCCTCCAAGAGATGTTATCATAGTTGAAGGAGCTCGCTAGGGCNAAAACCCTCCCTTTGGGGGTGGCCTATGTCCAGCAGTGGACGTTATTAGGCTGATGATATTGATAGGAAACACGGACCTCATCTAGTTTTAGAATATTATTTTCCTTGAGGTGCAAGTGTTTCGTTCAACCAGTTTTCAATCATTTAAGTTGCACATTGAATTCTTCATCGAAGAGTAGAGGCACCAAAGAATAAATGCAAGCTGCTTTTATATTTTTCACCGTTTTTCAAATAAATGGCTTATTTATGTAGGTACATTTTTGATAAGAGTCAAATATCCTATTGTCTACTGAAAGAAAAGAAAGAAAGCAAGAAAATTGTGTTTATTGGCATTATAAAAAACACCTTAACACACCTTAAAATTAAACAAAATAAATAATCAAAACCAGCAATGCCAAAGGACCTCAGCTTAGCACAATGCCAGATGGCAACACAAGGTATACTACCTGACGCTGATTTTCAGCTGCAACCTACGAGTGCCATACCTACGCTCGAAAATAAAGACACCCATAAATTATACAAAACTAAAATATTTTGTAAAAAATCAACTAAAATAAAATGTTGCGACTCTTAATTTTAAAACAAAAAGAAAAATACAAATTAATGTCCATACGGCTGCGTTATGCGCAAATGATGACACAGCTTAAAAAGAAATGCCACATAAAATACGCACTTCTAAAGTTGATACTTGAGTTGGTCTCAATGGATTCAAATAATTTTGAAACACTGAATAAACAAACAAAAAAATTAAATACAAAAATAATGAACGTACTCTCGTCGCTCAGCGCAATCAATAAACCCACTCAAACTCGTCATTCACTTATTAAGAGGTTCAAGTGACTCTTGTTGAATGAAAATGCAATACTTTCCAATCTGTTATTTCTATTATTTTATAAAAGCAAGAAAGTTCTGTATTTTTTTAAGAGTTGTATAAATGTTTATAAATAAACAAGCTTATTCATAAAATAATTATAATCATAATGATTAGGTTAAATACTGGTTTGCAGATTTTAAATTGTGTTTTTGCTACAAAGTTTAGAAGGGACATTATGGGTTGAAACTAAAATAGTAAAATGGTTTAACCTGCTAACTTATATAAATACTAGCTTTTGCCCGCGACTTCGTACGCGAATATTCCCCTTTTTCCCGTTCCCGTAGAAATTTCGGGAAACCCTCTCTTAGTGCTCCCCTACACTCCCCAAGGAACCTACATGTCAAATTTCAGCTTGCTACCAGTAGTTTCGGCTGTGCGTTGTCCGTCAATCACTAAGTCACTCTGTCAGTCCGTAATGGAAGCATTTTATATACAACGTGTAACAGAAAAAACGCAATGCCACTTAAGGGGTCATTGTACTCATCATTACGAACAACTTTTATTAGGAGTCGACTTTTTTTTTCGCCGTTTCAGTGTTGGTCCATAATAAAAGTTGTTCATAATGATGAGTACAATGACCCCTTAAGAGGTATTGCGTTTATTCTGTTACACGTTGTATATTGATGATAGGCGGAAGTCGTCCCAAAAGAACATTTTTCCGGGATAAAAAGTATCTTCTATCGTATGGTGTGCCGAGTGTCATACAATACCGTTAAACCGTTAAGATGTTATAATATTGAGTACCTATGGATCTTGCTGCTTGAGTTTGCAGGTAAAAGGCCCCCCTGACATACTTCTATGCTCTAAGATCAAATGTAAAATTAACCAACATTTCGTATTAAGCTTATTTAGAGAATCAATATTTGTCGTGGAGTGTGTGCCACGCCCGCCTCCAAGAGATGTTATTATAGTTGAAGGGGCTCGCTAGGGCCAGTACCTGCCAGAGTTGCAGAATTGTTCGAAAGAGCTACCGCGGCCCTGGAACTCAAAGGAACACGGGTGGGTTTAGGTCAGTAAGAGTCTGACACTCCCTCCCACTCCGGTCAAAGTGGGAGGAGTCGTTTGATTTAACATCCATAAAGAAAGAACTTGTGTCAAAAAACTCGATTGCCAAATCGAATTAAAAGTTCCAAGCAAGTCGTAGTTGGCGGCATTTATTTTAGTTCAATCACAGATTTGATACCACCAAATGAACAGAATTTTAGAAATTTGACTGGTCACTCGCGTGATCAAGATGCATCCAATGACGTATCATTTATCAAAACCGCTTGAGCCGTTGAGTAGTTACGAGCGGACATAGGAACCGACATACATACATACAGTTCAATCATATTACTCTCCTTTTTGGCCGCAGTCGGGTAAAAATGCTTTTCGCGTGAGCTAACCTAACCATATTAAGCGCGAACATGTTGTTTTACTTGCAAGTCCACGGATGTGTCGTGACAGGCACTAACACTATTACCTATGTGTGACTACCCTGATGCGTTGTGTTGTTTGTAACATAAAACGAGGCCAAAGGATTTTGAACTTTATTGACTTGGTAAATCATATTTGTAACTGTTTTAACAGTAAGTTTTGGGTTCAGTCTTCGGTTCGGATTAATACGATACTGAATTGAGATTCTCAGTATGACATTGTAATCTTCTCGTTCAGTTATAGAATACAGAATAATAAATTACACAGTATACGAGCGGGATAAAGAAGGGAAGAAGTCATTGACATTGAACAACTCGGGTTAAAACAGATATTGATTCGAAATTTTTAAAGAGTAATAAAATAAAGTATGATTGTCGTACCAAAAATACAATTTTCATCAATATTTTATTCGACCCCCTCAAGGATCTTGTGGCTAAAGAATATCTGCCGCACGGGTCGATCAAGGTTAAGCAACGCTTGCCAAGGTTGGTCTGTGGATGGGTGACCATCTTAACATACAGAGTTTCCTCCGTGCCTCGGAAAGCCCGTTAAGATGTTGGTCCCGGCTGCCATTTGTCTTTGGCAGTCGTTACGGATTGTCAGAAGCCAGTAGATCTGACTCAAGTCTAGCCAAGAACTACCGTGTTACACAGTTAATAGGTTGTGTAGTTCTAGTAGGCAGCCGCTCCACGTAAAATTATTATTATACGTATTCAGCTGAATCCGGTTTGACTGGAAGCCGGCCCCAATATAATTGGGAAAAGGCTAGGCAGATATAAATATTTTATTCGACCCCTTCATGGGTTTTAACTATTATATCGTTATGTAGGGTGTACACACCCATGTCAACTTCTAAGAAAGAAGAAATGTAGCGTAATAAAACGCTTTATTAGTTTTTAACCAATACAGCACAATTTAATATCCAAAAAGCTAAAAACATTTCATACATCTAACATCTAGAAACTTAAAAATTCTAAGACTACGCTACATCTTATTCTTCCGACCTGAAAACGTCTAGCCAAGGCAACTTCTATAAGTGCTGAACAAAATAGTAGGCAACACGTCCGCATCATAAATACAAGGACTCAGATTTAGTAGGTTTTCATCGTGGAATGTATAGAAAATCCAATAATAAATATTAGTGGGAAAATCGGTCGAGCGAAGCTTATAATTTTACTAGATGTGCTATTTTGCTGGGTCGAAGTTTTCTTTTACATGTACAAAAACAGTTAGAAGAAAACAAATATAATTTTCCGAAAAAAAAACATGTTTTAGAAAAAATAATAGAGAGAAAACCTAATTGGTTTTTGCTGAGGAAATTTTATAAACTGTTGGTTTAGGTACTTCAACAAATATCTTTGAATGATGTTTGGAAAAGATATTATTATTATTATAAAGAATGCAATGAATTAACAAAATGAATATTTCATTGATTGTGAATTATATTATTTTCGCATCATCAATAATCGTCATCATATTGTAACAAAAGCAGTCCCTCTCCTTGTGTTACAAAATGATGATCCGCTTAAGATCATAGACTAATAACTGTACAATCACTGTTATCAAACGTAACCAATATCAGATTCCAAGAAACACAAACACTACCTCAAAATCACAATAACAATACCCAACAGTATCAGCTTGTCATCAAATCTTCTGTTTCAGACATTCTGAAACGGGATTTGCCAATCCCGTTTCACAATGTCTGAAACAGACTTATGCCAATTCTAGGCGTTTGTGCCTCTTCTGGTATAAGTAGGCGGCCGTCTATATTCCTATCACGCACGCTACCATCGTAATTGGAATTCTCTTGGAGATTGTGATCTTATGAACGGAGATCTGCGTCAAATAAATCACGTTGTAGATGCCTTTAAAATTGTAATGACAGTAATGCTTGATTACGAATTTTTGAGTCGGAATTTTTCGTGTTTATTTTAACGATATTAATATTTGTTGCAGAATCACATAAATCTCCATTGGACTTTAAAATGTTTTATTAAGAAGTTAAGGAGCATTTTGAAATGGGGTGATCCATATACGGTAAATTTATACGGGTCACTCACTGGCTTCTGCCCACGACTTCGTCCGCGAGCTTGTATTAACATAAAATATTATATAAAACTCGGCAAAACTGTAGTGCAGTGCAGTACTGTTTTTTTTTTGTTTCCTTCGTTTTATCAGATTTTTATAAGCAATAATAGATTTCTCTCTTCAGTTACCAAACAAACCAACCAAATGTTGATCTCTTTTTTTTTGCCAAACATAGTCGTTTCTTCAGACGATTCAGCCTTATATTTAAGTTTTTTTTCTCGAATCTCTGAAGTGGTTGCTAATGTTATTTCTTGTTCGGAATTATACACACCTTTAATAATAGCTAAAATAAATATTGCTTCTTCAATCTGTTTACTTACTCCTATATGGTCTCTTTGCTTATAAATATTCGATCAGTGCTTTTATTTTATGACTTCTTGTGTAAAGGAATTTAGATCCGATAAGTAAGATTGCAAATGAGTATTTTTGATTGTATAGTATTTGCAGTTACTAAAATTATTTTTCTTCACGTGTCTATGGTAGTCTAAATACACATGAAGTCGGCTCATGAATGCGGCTTCAAAGTTTGGCATCTTATTGCAATTTATTATCTTAATTTATTAAAATAATTGCATTTCCACTTATCTTTTCCACTTCATATTTTTTATTATCTTCATACATTAAAATAATTGCATTTGCACTTATCTTTTTCCACTTTATAATCTTTATATTGAGATACAAAACATCTTAACCAAGTAAAATTATTACTGCAGTCTTTATTCTAAAAACTACGAAACCAAATCCAACACGGACTCAAACTGAATGTGGACACTTCTTATTTAGATTAGATACAAAAATTGACGAGTAATTAAACCTATATTATTATTATTTTTTTTTAATTTTGTAATAATTAAGTGCACAATACATGTAGTTGGATGAATGTGTAGTAATAATATAGTTTCAATTACACGTCAATTTTTGTATTTTGTTATTAGCAGGTACCTACTGCTATTAATAAGCACTACCTTTTTTGTTTCGCTTGCGATCATTCTCTTGACTATAAGCAGGTGGGTGGAAGGTTGATTGGCGATTGAGGTCTGAACTCCTTAGTAAATTTCCCTTCTTATTGTAGGTGTCAAGGACGTGCCGTCTTTTTAACCTTCTTGTTGAGCTACGGTAAAGGTTTTGGATTAGACCACGTGCTGTGGATTGGCGTGATGTCTCAGGCGCTCCAGGTTGAGGTTTTTCCTGAGCTTTATCTCCTCAGCCACAGTTGGGACCTCTGGATACTCGTGAATTTCGGTGTTGGTTGTATACCATGATGCATTGGCTAGAGTCCTCAGTATTTCATTATGTGCACGCTGAATGACGGCTATGTTCGATTTACTGGCAGTACTCCATATTATAAGAGCACTAACTGAACGCTCATAATATTTTTAGGGTTCCGAACATCCGTATGATACAGAACTCTTATAGGATCTCTCGGGTGTCTGTCTGTCCGTCTGTGTTAGCCAATTTTCATAGAACGTTTTTTTTATGGATGGGAAATTATCAAATGATTTGGTGGGTCGGATTTTCTCCAAACCTACTAACCCGATTCTGTTGAAATTTGGTACACATATGAACTTTATTGTGACCCGAACACAGACGCGTTACGTAAATAAATAAATTTTGGACATGGGAGTCACTTTTGGGGGAGACACTGATGAAATAACATGTTACAAAAATTTGATTCGTTCAGAACGTGATTGTAGATTAAGATTCCTTCCGGCTTGCACTTGAACAGTTTTTTAATACAGAGTCCGATACTTTGCCAATACCTGATTATGCTCGATAAGCTCGTTCTTAAGTTACAACAGCCGCATGCTTCGATCTTCAAGGTTAAGCAACACTTTCCGAGAATAGTTCGTGGATGGGGAACTATCTATTACAAACTCCTCGGTTTTTGACAATCTGTCACCAGCCTTGCCAAGCGTATCGCGAGGCCCAGATACTGGCTTCTGTATTTCCTTCCACATATAACCCATCTGCCTTCAAAGCCAAAGTGAACAGGCATCATCTAGGCACGCACGTTCCATCATAGACCTCATCCATCGCTTTCCATCAGGCGTAATCGAGGTCAAGAGCAAGCCCATTTCTCAATATAAATGCTGGAGAGATTGATTGACCTAATTTCACAGCTCGAATTTAAGTCGCTACAAAAATAAAATTGTAGCTTTGCGGAAAAGTAGGTACCGATAACGGAGAGGTATTGGCGTTATAGTAAATTGGCACTTACACCTAAACTAGTAGGCGGTAGCACTATAAGTAGAGACAGTTTTTATATTTTTCCTTACTTACCTGTTCCGTGTGGTTGTTGTCATGTTCTGGGTTCTGTTTTGTTGTTATGTTGTCATGTTCTGGGTTCTGTTTTGTTGTTATGGGTTCTGTTTTGTTATGTTGTCATGTTCTGGGTTCTGTTTTGTTGTAATGTTGTAAATTGTTGTAAAGTGTTTTTCTGTTGTCTTCATTATAATTTCCAATATTTTTAGAAGCATCTATATATATTTTTGACAGATTTGTCATTGATTGTCGTTGAGACGAAAATTTGAATTTAAAATCTGCAAATCAGTATTTAAACAAATAAAATGGTTATTTTTTATGAATAAATCTGATTAATTGCGAGAATTTGGATTAACAAAGTCTTCAATCAGGCAGTCAGATTTTAAAACGATAATCTGTGTTTTAATTGAAAAGTCATTTTGTATCAAAGCTTTACAAGATTTTTCTCATAAATTCTCATCGGTTCAATTTTACGCGAATTTCATAGAAATACGTTTAATTATTCGCATGCCATTTACATTGCAAAATATTTCCATTCTTCGAATGAAAACAATGCAAAGAAAAAGATTAAGAAGATTATATAAATTTCTGCTGGAATATTTCCGTGTATTCTCCTTTCATAAAATAAATTCCAGATGTAGTATGCATCCTGATTTATTTGATCTCCCAGATTTGAGCACTTCGTGTATCTATTTATCTTGGTAATATGAGTATTTATTATATATTTATATTGTATGTATAGTTTATATAAATGTTTGTATGTAATTAAATATCAATCACTTTTTATTCACCATATTGCGCCTACCACCATTCTATGCATCACCCAAAGGTTGACTGGTAGAGAATGCCTATGGCATTAAGTCCGCCTCTGTACATTTGTGTGCGTAAAGTGTTAATAAATAAATATGAAGGAATTGGCTTATTAAAACAGTACACACAATCATGTATAATCTTCTTTATTTCATTATCCAAGAGAAATATAAACAGTTCCTTTCGTAACAGTACACAGTTTATTTTGAACAAGAAAATATTTCATAAATGAGATCAACTGATTTGCTAAAAATTATATTTTTTAAAAACAATGTCCTAACATTATTTTATTACAATATTATTGAATGTCACTATCAAAGAATTTATTTACAACTTTAGGCCAGCTAATGTAAGAAACGCTATTATCTCAAATGCTATATACTATTATAGTTATATCGATTTCACTATTATATCTTGTCATATAAATAATTATTAGTATACAAACGTAAACCATAAAATTATAAAACACATACAAATAGGTACTGTCTTCTTGACTTCTGTAAGAATAAGCTAATTTTCTTGCAAACAAACAGCAATGGATCCTTGTTTAAAAAAAAAAAAAAAAAACTTCAATAATAAAAAATTACACCTATTTAACTAACTCTAAAATATATCGTCTGAAACAGTTGCTGTCGATAAGGAAAAACTATTTCATTTTATAAGTCTGAAATGTATCTGATATATATCTTTTTCAAAATACAACAAATTAGATTTCTTTAATAATTATAATTTATTATAAGTATATTACCAATATATTTATTATAGCAGTTCACATGTAATCTAAGGTCTATACAGCATTTATGGTCCTAATTTATACAATACTTTATTGAGCTTACAATATTATTGATTTTTTGTTACATCCAAAATGTATGTGAACATTATTTTTATTTTTCGCAAAAAAAGTCCCCTTGAACTTTTAATGAAAAAGGGGCATTGTTCACATGAGGTATGTGCTTATAGAAACAATCGTACACCGTATCATAAAATTAAAACGGTAAATTTTAATAAGCTTCCATTTGATCAGCCCTCGTTGAATTAATGTGTTGCAATACTGTGGGCCGTTACCATAATTCTTGCGCACATGGGCACGGAAATGAAGACCTGCCTTTATTTTGTTCAACATTTTTACTGTGTTTTTGTATGAGATACTTTTCAAAAAGTTAAAAAAACTTTTTCATTTTGATTACAGACATTCTTTCAAACATTTCCCTGAATACACCAAATCCTATCAAAATCGTCTTTGAAAACAAATCATAACATTCTCTTACATTTTTGTGTTTCTGCTCCAAATTCCAGGTTGAGATAATCTTCTAACTCACAGTTACGTGTCGTGTATTGTGACATAAGGTGTGGAGATGCCAGCCACTTGGCTGGAACACTGTTTCTGAGCCTGGCCGGCTTCTGGCACCAACACAAGCTGCTCCAGATCGCCCTGTTAGCAGAACACTGTGTTATAATCTGATAAGACATGGAAAGTTACGGTTGAGAGATTTGGCTGTGTTGCTGTTTTCGAGTGTAGCATATGTTTGGGGTATTATCAAATCAGTTTTGAAGGTCTGAAGATGTTTTTGCTTCATTGAGACCAAAATAAAAAATTACGACCATTTCAACAAAAATATTCTTTTTTTTTATTTATTTAATATGGGTTTGCTCTTGACTCTAGTCTAGGTCATAGATGACAGAGACAAAGTCGACGATGGAGCGAGCTTACCCAGAAGAATCCTGAAAGAAAGAAAGAAAGAAAGAAAATTGCATTTATTGGCACAATAATAAAATAATAATAAAAAAAATAAATTAAAAAATCACCTTACAAATAGAAAATATCAAAACTTTTAAGTAAGTACATATAGCAATATTGTGCCAAAAGGGCCTCAGCTCAGCATAATGTTAGGTGGCAACAGTTTTGAAAAGTAGCATATAATAGAATAGAAATACTCATTATTTGTACACCTTATCAAAAGACAATAGGAGCGTAATAATCGCTTAAAATGATCTTTAACAAATACATTTTATATGTAATTGGCAGAAACAAAGAAGCGGTACGCAGTTAGGACAGTTATAATTTACAAATACATATGTATATAATACATAAAATTTTGCGATAATATCCAGACATTCAAGGTTTGCTGGGAGAAAAATCAACTTTAATTTAAGCTCGCATTTGTCGATGAACTTTATTATGACTGTAACTAATATAAGTTGTTTTGGTGTACAATAAAGAATTAAGAAATTAAGGTAACTAATTCTGTCAAAAGTGTATTCGTTTTTATTCAAAGTTCTAATGTTTAAACTAATCAATCGCCTTTCGAGAAAAATATTTTTTTTTTAATTTCACGTAATATTTAGATAAACATAAACGAATCAGAGCATTAAAATATATATATATTAAAAAAATATGAAATATATATATATTTTTCTGTAAAACATCTATAACACAAATAAATAAGGTTTAATCTCTGAATCTTCATTTACTACTCTTTAAACAAAACATCAATCACACGACAGCTCTATGTAAATAATAAAACCGTTTTCCTGTTACACGGCCCGCTGAAGATTTAATTTAATAAACCGCATAATTACCGTGCCTCGGAAAGCACGTTAGACCGTTGGTCCCGGCTGTCCTTTCGGATGGTCAGAAACCAGGAAATCTGATACCAGACATGCTAAGAAGTACCGTGTTACCCAATTATTGGGTTGTGGAGGACAGATAGGCAGTATTCAGCTAAATCTGGTTTGACTGGAAGCCGGCCCCAAAATAGTTCGGAAAAGACGAGACCGTTTAATCGGTTTTTTTTAGGGTTTTGATTTCACATAAATCATCAAATGTTTTCTTCTGCTCTGGGTGCAGCGGAAGGGCGTGTCAGACTCTTACTGACAAAAACCCATCCGTGTTCCTTCTAAAGGCCTTTGCGTTCCAGGGCCGCGGTGACTCTTTCGAACAAATTCCGCAACCCTGGCAGGCTCTGGCCCTAGCGGGCCCCGTCTTCTATGCTGACATCTCTTTGAGCCGCGCGTGGAACACAACGCGCCATCGACCCGGGCCTGATTGTGATAGGACAGCGAGGCACCCAACGCTCGCCGTCCGCAGGCATTAACCGCATACTTACAGAGAAGAGATAGCCGATGATGAGGTCGGCGTCCCTGGGAGTGTCGAGGGCATCCTTCTCGAGGACGTCGGTCCTGAGCCAGCGGCAGTCGACGTATGCACGCACTGTGTTGTCATCGTGAACACTGGGGATAAAGATGGTGATATTAGGGAATTATTTTTGTGTGAGACTTAAAAAAAAGTGATTGTTCTTTGTACATCTATTCATTGAATCCTTTGTCTTGTCATGGAACAATGAATAACTAGAAACTGGGTTAGAAGTTAGTTTAAAGAGTAGTCAAATTATTGCTGCAAATTTAAAACATCAACGGCAATTCGAAATTTAAACTTTATGTGTTGCTATGGGTTCATCAGGAATTGAAAAAAATAATAAAAGAGAGGGCAGTGACACAATTAGGTACAGTCATACAATTTGAATCATATCATATCGGTTAATTGGAACGTATGCTCGTATATACTCGTAAGTATTAATTCAGGGAATAAATATTATGACGACCAGAAAATACTTCGATGCCCTAAGCTCTTTTACCAAAAATATATACTTAACACCAAAAAAATTTCAGCCTAAAAAAATAATAGTTCTAGCTGTTCTAGCACGACTGTAGTTCAAATTGTATTTGGGGACCAAATATAGTAAAAATGATCACCAAATTTTCTTTAAACAAAATGTGTAGGTTTGGTTAGGTTAAAACTGTGACCTCCTACGCAGCTGCCAGAAACGACTTGCATTAATAGAAAAAAGAGATTGTTTTTGGTGGGTTACCCGGATACTAAATATTTGGCTTATTTGATAGGGTAGCAAGATGTATAAACTTTGGTTACAATTTCATATTAAACTGCGGTTTTAATTTTGGTGATCATTTACTATTTTTGGGCAACTATGATTTGTTTGGAGTCATTTGCTTTAATAGGATAGCAAGATGTACAAACTTTGTTTATAGTTTTAAATTAAAATGCGGTTTTATATTCTGGTGATCATTTACTATTTTTGCCTGTGATATTTTACTAAATCAGGTGATCAGTTAAACATAAGCCATTAATTAAGCCTCTATATGTTTGGAAGCTAAATAAAAAAAGGTTTACCAATAATTTACAAAAGTTTTATATTAAAAAAAAAAATTCAATTGAAAATTCCCTGGTTTAAAATCCAACCAGATTGAATGCCTAGGCAAAAATGAAATTTCAACGATGTAAAAATTCCGAAGGCTTTGGTACAGTAATTCTTTCAAAACCTCGGTAATGTTGTAGTTTAAGTTCGTATTGTTTGATATTTGTAAAATCATATCCCATATTTTATTTTTTTGTGAACTGTTTGCTTATTTTTGAATGCTTATGCCTCATGAGCTCATGATTTATCATTGTGTTTAGGGTTGAAAATGCATTGCTTTAAGCTAAATGCACTTTTAACTGTTTACCAGCCTGCGAATGTTGACGACACGGTAGGCGCAGTGTGTTGAGCGATTGGCTGCTACGCTGCGTGCTGCTGGTTCAATTCCCGCACGGAACAAATATTTGTATGGCCTACAGATAGTTGTTCCGGGTCTGGTTGTTTGTGTTCGTCAGTTTATATGTTTGTAAACGCATCCACGATACAGGAAACATTACTACAGTGGGGCAACGTAGTTAACAAAATATATATACAGCCTTTTTCGAAATTACGGTATAAATTTTAGCATTTATTTATCTTGTTTTTGTGCTCACTACATCATATTTATTGTAATATTCTGGGGCACAATAAAGTACCTATCATTCGTATATATCTTTACATTAGCAGGACGATATAGGTCGAAAAAAAAAAAACTATCTCAGGACAGAGTTGTAAATTGTCTATAATATGTATGTATTTAGAAATATATAAGTATGTTTATCAGTTGCCTGTTTGCCATAGCACCGGCTCTGCCTAGTTTGGGATCAGATGACCGTGTGTGAGTTGTTCCCATATTAAGATATATATTATATCGAGGGGTGAAAGGCTATTTGGTTTAAGCGACATCTAAGGCGATATTGAGTTATAGTATGTATTGTATGTGTTTGGTGCATCGTGTGTCAAATTGAAATGGTCGACTGAAGGAGTCATCCGCTAGCCTTTCAGACCCTTTAACACCCCTCATGCTCTGTGGATTTTTTTTATCGACTTTTTATTGTTTTCCAAAAAAAAGACCCAAATTTTACATTCAAATACAGATTTAAAAAAAAATATAAGGCGTAGACTCTGAATTTTAATTTTATTTCGATGTGTATTGTTTAAGAATACTTTTAAATACAAAATTAGTGATATTAGTCACCTAGTTCTTTTTTAATTCACTCGCAAAGGTAAAACTTAAATTAAAGCTGTACATGTTACAGCTGTTTATAAGGCTACAAAAAAAAAACCAAAAGCGACCGGGATCTTCCAACTCCCTCATTAATTTTCCAGTCTATCCTCTTTCTAATGATGTGCCACATGCCATAAAAGTATTTTAACAACTTTGTGAATTCGCTAGAATTGTGAATCAAGTCAC